>MU227113.1:491857-522834 GCA_018584345.1 Thuja plicata | reverse complement strand
ATGTAAATTTAAGGAGTAGTTTAGCAAGTAAATGCTATGATTCATGTGTGCATTCATGGATATAATATCTCATCATTATTACAAAGTATATTTTCACAAGAAGAAACAACAATTATATCAGCATAGGATAAGCTTTGTATACTTCACCTGATCCTTTCAAATAGCACTCAACAAATCTTCGACTAACTGTAAAATCTACCACCACAAAAGCAACAAAATAACTGATAAACAGAAAATGTATTATGTCCTAGTTTCTTAAAACTATATTCACCTGAAGCAATAAATTACCAAAAGAAATTTGTATGAAGTAAAATGTCTTCGAGTAAACATAAAACCTAGAACCTATTTGGCATGAATCAATACTCAGTTTCATAAACTCAATATTCCGGTAATCTTCCTCATCACATAATTCTATGAAATGCTTGATAGCATGTATGAGATAAAACGAGAAATTTCATATCAACTAAAAAAAATATTCATAGGTAAATACAAAGAAAGATATCACGACATAGAATGAGAATTCATTCATTTGGAGTTGTATTTAGAGGTAGATATTTGTTGTTGATTTCATGTTTATCTGTTACGTATGTTATTTACTATAGAAAAATAGAATCATCCATGAATTTAGAAAGAAAGAAGAAGATTCGCTAACTAATTTTGAGGATTAATATAAAACCAATTTCTATAACAAGGCTTCAGAATATATAGACTAATATAAAATAGATTTCCATAACAAGACTTTATAATAATAAATTTAATATCAGATGTGGATGTGGATGTGCAACCTGTATATAAGTCATCGTCATCTTTATTTCATATAAAAGCATTAATAAATTCATAACCAAATCTAGTTTGCAAAATCTGCCACAATTGAAACTCACCTTCTCAATATTTTCTCTAATGGCATACTTGCAAGCCCACTGAAAAATCTCTGTAATATAGAGAAATCAGTTACAAACCCATCAATAATATATATATATATATATATATATATATATATATAAACCAAAAATTAGTATTGGTCACTTTTTTGATGTTTTAATATCAGTAGTTTTGACGAGAATGCTATGTGTTCGCATCTATTTCAACGAACTTTGGTTGAAAAAGCAACACACTGTGTTTGATGTTTCGACGAGACTGCTATGTGTTCAACATCCATTCCAACCAACTTTGGTCACAATTTCGGCGAGTGTTGGTCGCTTAGATAAAAGGTTTGATCTGCAATTCTTCCAGCTTCAAGCGATTTTTTCGACGAAGATTCGGTCGATAATTCAACCACTACGTAGGTCGATATGTCGACGATGGGTTTTCCTGTCGAATAATCGATGACAAAAGTTTGACAACAATTTTGGTCATCTGTTCGACCAATGGGTGTCGAAAATTTGACTAATCCTCGTCGAAAAACAGTGTAAAATTTACTAGTGGCTATAGATAAAATTATAAGAAAAAGGTTAAGCCATGTTGTTAGATAGGGGTTTTGAATTCTGGGAAAATGATGCTTGTCTGTTACTTTATTGTTCCTTGATACCTAAAGAAATGACAACCTGTGATGCTCCTTTCTTAATTGCATATTTGGTGAACCAAAAGCTGAAAAGCATTTTGAAAGTGATTGCCTTGTTTTGATATCTTATACGCAAGCCTGTAGCCATGCGCTAGTTTTTATTGTACTAACTTGCAAGGGAATAAGTATAACATCATTGTATGGTATTGTCCTCTTTTTCCTTTATGACCTAAATCGCATCTTCTCTCGGGCATGCGCTCTCCATTATTAAAGTTTTTGTGGGTACTATTAAGCCAACAATTCTTTTCCACTCTTTATGGTACGTGAACCTTAGTGCAGTCTGATCCTTGCTCATATGTGTCACACTGTTACATTGATTTGGTTTTGTAACATTAGATCTCTCTTATTTAATTATGGTAAACTGTAATAATATTTTAGTGGAGAATGATTGGAATGGAAATTTGTAAATAAATGGTCATGTTCACTGGAAATCTATTTTTCTTTATATCGAATCTTTACCTGAAGTCGCGATGGAGCCTTTAGAAGCTATCTATTGTCAATCAAAAATCACTTGATTTACTAGATTTTCACCCATTTTATATCTCTTTCATCGAGCCTTTGACTGTTATTTTGGCTAAACAAGCTATAACTTGTAAGACCGTTGTCTTTTAAGGAATTCGGTTTTGATTTTTGTCTGATGTTAGCTTAATACCAACTCCTTAAGGAAGTTGTGGGGAAACATGATAAAATTTGTAACATCCTAAACTCGTAAGAAGTGTTTTTATAAACAACCTCTTTATGATTTAGTAAGAAAACGTTGATTATACAGTTGAATCGCTACTAGTTTGGAGATGAAAATCATAGCTCAAATTTATATGTCTAGAATTAAAACTACATACCTGGAAGGAAACGTAATCATTAATATCCATTTTTTCGTTTCCAATATTAGAGATCTTTGATTTTTATTTGAGGGAATTTTCTTTATAAACTTTGGTGAATATTTGCAAACTCTGTGATAGTGATGTAGGAGCATCCTAGGGAAGTTGGCAATCCTATGTTGACCAAAAATATGTTTAAGTTCAGTTTGGTGCTCGGTAGGTGAGTTGACAGAGCTCAGTGGAGTCTGGTTGTTCTCGGTCATTTCAGTGCTCGGTTCTCAGTGGAAGGAGTGTTTTGCTTCACTCAATGGACTTGGTGTCTATTGGCAGTGTTGATTCACTGAACGGGCTCGGTGGCTTTGTTTGGGCTCGGTACCAACTTGGGGGTCTCGATTGATGAGTTCACCGACTAGATTTATGGATTGGGCAGACATTGGAGATTGCATCTGTGATTTGAGGGGGTTCGTTGGGATTGTGCAGAGTTCCGAAATGTGCAAATTTGATGCATTGGATCTTGTGTGGACCTAAATTTGATTTGGGGCTTTCTTCTATGCATTTATTGTTTATTTGTAGCCAACTAGGTCATTTAATATGATTCATCGTGGATTGTATTGGGCCGACTATCATTTGATATTTGTTTGTGAAGCCAACCCGTGATTGTGTTGTATATAAGGAGTGTGTAGGTAGCATTTTAGGAGACAGTAGAGGTGGGGAGAGCAAGTTAATAGCAGACAGTAGTAAGTGGGTAAGAAAGAAACTTGTAAAATTTCTTGGTGGCTTGCGAGCACAAGTTTAGATCTGGTTTCTTCCACTTAGTTGTAGGGTAGGCTAGTTAAGTTGGATCCTATGAGATCTTGTTGAATTTGTTAATGTATTGGTTGTAACTAGGAAGGCCTTACAGCCCGACATGTTTCATGTAATTGATTTTCAAAGATGATATAAGTTGTATATCTGTTGTTGTTGTGTTTCTGTTGGCTACAAGTTTGGACAATCCATTATCGGATCCTCCGAGCTTGACTGCATCAAGTGGTATCAGAGCAAGTGCGTTATCAGGGCGAGGTTGATCTTGTTCGTTCCTTCATAGAGATTGGTTGCAGATATGTGTTCCTGAACTTGTGAGTCGTGGTATATTTGCTCGTGAGGTGGCAGACTGAAGTTTGCACTTACAACAACTTGGAGGTTGTCACGAGGTGGTCAGGAGTGGATTTTTTGCAGAGGATTTGAAGATGCCTCTGACAAGATTGAACCCTAGGGTGATTGCAGATCTCTCAGATGAGGTGGAATCAAAAGTGACAGAAAGGTTTAGATCTGAGAAAGCGGTGATGAAGAATGAGATGGTAGCTAAAATTGTGAGGGCTATTACTGGTTTGCAGAGGAACCTTGGAATAGAGGATGGCTATGAGGAAGCTGCCGAAGATTTTGAAGCTTCTACCAAAGGTGCTAGACATAGTAGAGATGACAGAGTTGATCGATTGGAAAGATCTATGGCTTAGTTGAATACAAGTCATGGGATGAAAGTTTCTAAATTTTAGGTACATTGAACCCAGAAGACCTAATTGATTGGATCGGAAAATTAGAAGACTACTTTGAGCTGGAAGATATTGGGGATCCTCTTAGAGTGAGGTTAGCATAAACTAAGTTGAAAGGACATGTTGCCTTATGGTGGAAAGAGTTACAGAGAGATAGGGAGGAAGAAGGTGAGATGAAAATCACTCACTGGAGATTAATGGTGACAAGATTGAAGGCTAAGTTCATACCTATTGATTATGAACTTGAGTTTTTTAAGAAGTTGCAGAATCTGAAGCAGAAAGATCTCAGTGTGAAATACTATACTGATCAGGTCTACAAGCCGACTATTAGATCTGGACATAGGGAGCTTTCTAAGGAAAAGGTTGTCAGATATGTTAATGGTCTCAGATTCAATATCCAGGATGAGATTGGTATGTTGAATATTGGTTCAGTTGAGGATGCTTAGCAGTATGCACTGAAGGTAGAAGATAAGTTGAAAAGGAGACATCAAGGTAATTCCCAAGGGAAGGAGAATCAAGAGTAGTTGGTAAAGGATAAACCGAGAGTTGAGGAGGAACCAAAACCTTTTGAACTGAGGAGAAGGGTAGGTAGAGGTGTATTCAAAGGTACCTGTTATAACTGTGGTGAATAAGGACATCGGTCATTTGAATGTCCCCATATAGATAAGAAGGTCGGTAGTTACCAAAATGTTGTCGTTAATGAGGTTGTAGAGAATGAACCCAAGGTGGAAGGTGTGAATATTTTGCTTAGGAGAACAATGCTGCCCACGAAACAAGTTGATTCTTTTCAGAGGAAGAACTTATTCAGGACTGTAAGTCTGGTAGTAAATGTTGTAAGGTGATTGTTGATGGAGGAAGTATTAATAACTTGGTTTCTGAGGAGATGGTTCAGAAGCTTAGTTTAAGGAGGTTGAAACATCCTTGTCCTTATAGGATAAGTTGGTTACAAGAAGATCATGCAGTAGAGGTGATGGAGCAATTCATGGTAAATTTTCACATTGGTTCTTATAAGGATGAAGTATTAAGTGACATTGTGGAGATGAGTTCCTGTCATGTTTTACTTGGGATACCTTGGCAGTATGATAGAGAGGCTATTCATGACTGTAAGAGGAACCTCTTTACTATCCTGAAAGATGGACAAAATTTTATTTTAATTCCTTTGAAGGATGAAGACAAAGGAAGGAGGAACTTGAGCATTGATAGAAAAACTGAGATGACTACAAGGGTTGGTGCAAACATTAAGGTTCAAAGATTTGAAGACACTCCGAAAGTGCTAGTGGTAAGAGAAGAAGAAGAAGAAGAACCGAGGCATGGATGTATCAGTTAAGAACTCGGAGGACATGTATATCAAGAATTGGTTTTGGATCTATGTGATGAATCCAAGAAGATGTGTGTGGAGCTGCTAGAACATCTTTTCGCACCTGGGGTGTTTGATGCAGGACCATCCTAAGGAAGTTGGCAATCCTGTGTTGACCAAAAATATGTTTAAGTTATGTTTGGTGCTCGGTAGGTGAGTTGGCAGATCTCGGTGGATTATGGTTGTTCTCGGTCATTTCGGTGCTTGGTTCTCGGTGGAAGGAGTGTTTTTCTTCACCGAACGGACTCAGTGTTTGTTGGCAGCGTTGATTCACCGAACGGGCTCGCTGGCTTTGTTTGGGCTCGGTACCGACTTAGGGGTCTTAGTTGATGAGTTCACGGAATGGCTTTTATGGATTGGACAGACATTGGAGATTGCATCTGTGATTTGAGGGAGTCATTGGGTTCGTGCAGAGTCTGAGGTGTGCGGATTTGATGCATTGGATCTTGTGTGGACCTAAATCAAATTTGGTGCTTTCTTCTTTGTATTTATTATTTGTTTGCATCTGACTGAGTCATTTAATATGATTCGTCGTGGATTGTGTTGGGCTGACTGTCATTTAATATTTTTTTGTGAAGCCGACTTGTGATTATGTTGTATATAAGGAGTGTGTAGGTAGCATTTTAGGAGACAACAGAGGTGGGGAGAGCAAGTTGATAGCAGACAATAGTAAGTGGGTAAGAAAGAAACTTGTAAGATTGTTTGGTGGCTTACGAGTATAATTTTAGATATGGTTTCTTCCACTTAGCTGTAGGGTAGGTTGGTGAAGTTGGATTCTTTGAGATCTTGTTGAATCTGTTAATGTATTGGTCATAACCGGGAACGCCTTACAACCCGACATGTTGCATGTAATTAATTTTCAGCGATAATATATGTTGTTGTTGTGTTTCTTTTGTTGTTCTCGTGGTTGGCTGCAAGTTTGGACAGTCCATTATTAGATCCTCCGAGTTTGACTGCGTCAAATAGGATATATTCTTTTTTTTCAACCATAGGGAAAGACCCAAAATGAAATAAAAAACTATATAATTATATTTATTTTCCTAATGTTGAAACTCTACCCATTATATATATGTTTTTAACTTATTCCGATGTACAAATCTTATGGGAAATGTAACCCAATCTTTGACTGGTAATGTTCAGAAGATTGTTTTCAGAAGCACATCTTAAATAGTTTTTCATGTGGTCAACTGAAAGACAATATTCTAAATGTAATTTTGTCGTATTCTCTCCTTACATTAACATCTATTTATGCATATCTGAAACCACAACTCGAAAAAGGCATAATGACTTGATAATGAGACAAGAATAGTAAACTGGTACGAGTGGCTATGATTTGAATCACTGATTGTCGTTTGTAAGAAGTGGAATTGTCTTAGTATTGTTAATAATTTAGTTGATGTGTTATTTATTTGATCAATGAAGGTGAAAGTTATAAATGAAATCTTTTAATGTGAATAGAGATAATGTGAGTGTCCTTGGGTATTCTTGTGGCTTCACATTTTTGTGGTCATGTATTAATGTTTCCAAATTTAAATATGAATGCATATTCAATGGAAAAGACAAAACCTAAACGCTCCTCCAAACTAGAAATATCTATTGGAAGCAACTTCATCATTTATTGTTTTCACTTGTCTCTCCGACTTTAGCTCTTTTGATCTTTGTGATAAAATGCCTCAATGAGAATACTCATAAGTTGTTATGAAGTTCCACTTCTCATTGCATTTAATTTTGAACATGTTCTACTATCATATTTGGCAGATATTCTGCTCTAGATGCATACTCTATAATTACGGATTGGATATACTTGAGAGTTTCACTAATCTAATAAAATTATTGTGTATGCAGCATTTTAGTGGATTAATGTATGTGTATTGCATCCAGGAATTATATATGTTTTGTAAAGGTGAAAATATTTTGAATTCTTAATGGATAATGTTTATCTATGATGGGGTATGCATGAATGTTGTTATGTAACTCCATGTTTTGGGTAAATCATGTTAAGTTTTATAATTGTTTGAGATGGATTTAAGATAATAAAATAATGATCAAGAAAAGGATGTTACTTCTATTTTGTTGAACTATGTTTCTCTGACACTTGTGTAAACTTAACATTGTTTAACTACACAATTCCATTACTTCAGTCAGTTTTACTTTGTTAAACTACTTCTAGCTGGGCTGGGTATCTTTCATATCAGGAAAGATTCTAGGGAAGCATAACTAATTTGTGGTAGGGTAGAAACGCACTCCTACAATATTCTCGCCCTGATGTTTGTGTAGCAGGTGTCTGGAGCTCCTGTCAAGATCTTTAAGCTTAGATTATCATGTTTTCTTGTTATCAACCAGTGGTCTATGGTAATGACATTTGTCACTTATGTTAGTAGATGACTTTTGTATGAATCTTTGTATTGTATGTTCATTAAATTCCTTTTTTTCATACATTGAAGTTTCCTACAAGATGGTCAAACTATCTTTAAGTTCTGGTCTTTGATGTATTTCGACAGTTGGGTCGAAGTCTCTTTTAGAATGTTGTTTTGACAAGCTGATCGAAACAATTATTTTATTTGATGTAATATGTCTTGGGATATATTGTGGGTGTAATCGACAATTTTAGTCGAAGCTTGTACTTTAATTCTATATAATTATAAATAGAAATATTTTTGTCTTGTCTTCATGTGGGTTCGACGTCTGACTCCCTTGATTTACTAAAAATTGCAGCTGTGGCATTGGTTGTCGTAAGGTCAGTCTTTACACAATCGCTATCATCCTCTCCGCATCATACATCCTGGGCTCAACGAAATGTGCATACAATATCTTGTATTTATTTTTGAGCCTCCGCCATGTAAATCCCCAGTGCCTTCGGATTTGAGTCATACGCATCAAAATGAGCTTAAAAGGGGGAAAGCAAAATTCCCACATGTTCTGCTCCAATTTCATCCACCAGTGCTTCCACAACTTCAACTGCAAATCTGCAAGGGTTCTCAAATGTTCCGCCATAGTGATCGATCTGATCGTTGACGCTTTCTTTCAAGAACTGATCGAGAAGGAATCCATGGATTTCAATGCCATCGAACCTTGTTCCAAAAAGTATTGATTATACCGACAAAAGGAACATTCTCTTCTTCAAATCAAGATAGATGACAATAAAAACATACCTGCATCTATTGCATTTATGGCATATTTTTGAAAATCTGCAACAACAATGGGAATTTCCTCTGTTTTCAAAGGCCGAGGAGGAGTGAAGTATCCCACATCCTTTCGATTCGGTAATGGGATCTTTCCAGACATTGGTTTTCTTGAGGAGGAAACTGGAGACTGGCCATCGGGCTGCTAATCTGCGTTGCAATACATATTATACATATACTGTATTGTGTTTTGAAGATCAACAAACAAAATTAAGAAAAAAGCAGGGGAAAGCGTAGAAATACTGACCCACGTGAGAAAATCTTTCACAATGCCATATTTGAGAGAAGAAAATGCCCCCTTTCTCATGCACAGCCTTCTCAATGGGCTTCCAAGCTTCAACCTGCTCCCGTGTGCATATTCTGGGCATGTCTACCCACCCTTGAGCAATATTCAAAACCCCTGTTGCCTCTGCGATCAACAAACCACCGCGGGTTGTTCTCTGAGAATAGTACAAGATTGCATGCGGTTGAGGAATGTTGTTGTACGATCAGAAGTAAAACTGCGTGGTGGGAGAAATCTGTGAGCCAAGTAGAAGAACCCATTTGATAGGGCGTTAAAAGCGGCGTTGAGGTGGGCTTAGTTTCAGACATGGTGCTTCTACAAGTGAAGGCTAAAATGTTTAGGATGTGAAACTGGGTGAGAAGGCATTGAAATTATCAGATGTTTATAGGGCCAGGCATAGGCTGGTATGGTAAATAGAGCAACGACGGCCACACATGCAAACGTCAGATCCTACGTTCGCAAAGCAGTAAATCTTTTTAAGTCGCCATTGTTGTGGAAATGCAAGAGATTTTATGTATATAGACATTTCACATTTCACTTCAATTCAATTCGGCATCCCAAATTTTTAAGTGGAGTCGGAAAATTATGGTCTGTAATAACACATGGTCTGTAAACATCACACACTAATGACTGATTCTTAGGCAAAAAGTGTTAAACAGTGAAAGTTGACTTACTTTTTGCAAGTTTAATTTGTTCCTTATTGTGTGATGTTTAAGGCTAGCCGTAATCACAAGATACATTCAGGCTCGTTTGGTAGCTGGAATTGACATTATCTAATTCCCAGTTTTGTTTCTTCCATGTTTGTGTCCATCCAAAAAATTGGAATTGGAATTTCGAAATTCCAATTTTGCCCCAAAATGGGTATATGCATCTTCCACGGCAAATAGGTGGAATTAGAATTTCGAATTCCAATTCCAATTTTTATAAAACCAAATTTAATTTATGTCATCGGGTCCGTGACTTGTCCAAACCAAGCTCATTGAATTCTCTGTGCATTGCAAAAATGGTGTTGTCTGCATTTGTAAATGAATTCGATGAGGCATTAAATTCCTCCATGTTCGCTTCATGTTACACACAGATAACTTTGCCAATGTATGTTGATTGATTTGTTTTCTTCACTTATTCATGTGTTGGAGAATGCCAATTATATTTGGTTTATAAGGTTTTTACAAATCTCTAGTTTCAGAATGTATCATTTTTGTTTTGAAATTATTTTTACGGCAGATAGATTGGCTTATAAATAACAGAAGTGGTTAAGATATTGTTGATGAATGATGGATGAGAATTTTTTTATAATTTTCCCAAAACTCTGTGTTGTAGGTTCTGATTGCCTAAAAGATCCATCTCTAAAGATGCAACATACCAGATCATCAACGATGAGTTGATGTTGGATGAGTTAAATTTAGAGGTGAAAGCTATGTACATCTCACCGACAGTCTCAAAAATTCCATACTTTTAAATGTCAAAAGATTTGACTTCCTGAAACCCGATGATATTGAAGTTGGAGGGAAAATTTGAAGGGGTTTGGTAGGCTAGATCTTTTTATCGATTAGAAAAGACATCTTCTCTATCATCTTCCGGGTGAACCAAACGGGTCCAGTCCATATTCTAGAAATCATTCTCAATCATCTTCTAGGTGAACCAAACAGGTCCAGTCCATATTCCGAAAATAATTTTCAGGATAAGTATCTTCCAAAATTTTAGCATCTTCTAGAATTGACGTTATCCAACATTTGGTATTCCAACAACCAAATAGGCCCTCAATGTCGTCCATGGTTGACTGTCAACCGTTCCAAGAATGAAGTAGGTGAAACAGTTATGCCATGGCGTGTTTGCATAGTTCGTTACAAGACATTTATTTTTTTATAGCAAAAAAATTACGTAGTTAAATTTAGAAGGATACGCATTTTAATTAAATCTAAAAGTCATATCTTTGTTAATTATTATTAGTAGTTCCTCTGTGGAACTAAACTAGAGATTTTTTACTTAACTAGTGATTAATCCATATTCAAACAAACCCATCATCATTCAATTTTCTTAAGGAATCTATTTTGTGCTAATGTACAATCAATAAAAGTGCATATATTTTAAGGTTAAAAGTTCATAAAACAAAAAATTTCTAGCAATGTCATTGGGCGATGGTAGATTGTCAAAAGAAAACATAATTTACAAGGTGAGAAAAGGCACGCAAAAATATATTGATAGTCTAAGGCAGCGACTAATCTCCATGTAGAATGCACCAAACACAATCGCGAAAACATATTGTTGTCTTTTTGCACTTTTTTCATTGTTTTCCACCACAAAATATACACATCATGAAGAACAAATGTTGAAAAAATACGAAAATCCATCGTGTTTTTTTATTTTTGAAATTTGATCAACGGTGCATTTTGCATGGAGAATAGTCGCGTCCATATTCTAATAGTCCTTGCAATTGATCATTTAAATTTAGAATTTATTCTCTAGATGTTTCTTATGTTTTAGTAAAATGTGAAGGATTTTTTTGTTGTTTCCCTGACAGTGCGTGGACTACAAGACACGAGTCTATTGTGGACAACGAGGTGACATGGAATTGCAAAAGCCAACATGAGGCACAAAAGGAAATCGGACACGAACCCATCACAACAAGATAAAATAATTTCAGTCTCAAGGTGGAGCCCCAAGTGTATTAGTTGAAAACGTTGCTATTCACTTCTTAACTGAATGATATTTACCCTTGTGTTGACTACTCAAAGCTCAGATAAATACGATGTTGCAATAGCATTTTCTGAGGGCTAGGATTACAAAAAAAGAACATATTCAAAAATTGTGTAGTCACTATCTTCAATGTTTTATCATAGCGGTACCTCTTTTGTTTTGAATATTTCTTCAATTTATTGGATTGTATTTCTTTCATTATTTGTGTCATCTTGTACCAAGAGGATTTGAAGTGCAAAATAAAGAGTTTCATTCAAATGGTTTGAGTATTTTTGCAGATCTTAGGATTTGTATAGGGTTTGATATAAATGTTGTTTTGTGTGTGTATTTTTTTTTGTTCTAGTACTTATGATGTGGCATCCCCTTAAGTTCCCTTAAGACATCCTAATTTTAAGTCATCTTAAAGCATCCCCTTAAGACGTCCTAATTTTAAAGATCCACTTAAGGCATCCTCTTAAGCCATCATAATATCACATCCTCAAACTAAATGTCCTAATCCTACATCCCCTTAAGATGTCCCCTCAAGAAATCTACTCATGGAACCCCCTTAAGTTCACCTAGAATTGTAATGTGCCTCATTTTAAAATGTTGTGCAGGTCTCTTTATTTTTGGTTTAGGTGTGAAACGACACCATTTAGTTCAAGAACTTAATGATTATGCTTTTTTAATTTGGTAAGGATGATCCTCGTACATTTGTACTCGTTTACATTAATTATACATGTTTTAGTTATATTTTTCTATTTGTACAAGATTTTAGTTCATTATTGCAAGTTGATAGCTCTATGGTTAGGCTTATAGAAGATCAAGTTTCTTCTCAAATTGTAACCAATTTTATTGTGTTAGGTCCTACTAAAACCTTTTTAATGTTATTAAGTTATCGAGCTATTGAAGAATTATCTTATTTTGTTTCTTTTTCAATGAACTATTTCAAATACTTTATATTTAAAAATGGTTTTTTATTGTGTGTTCTAAGGGGTCTTAATGTGTCGTAATGGGTCCTAATGTATCCCAATGGATCTTAAGTGGTCTTAGGACCACTTGAGACCCATTTGGACACATTAGGACTCCTAAGGATACTTATTACACATTAGGACCTATTATGTCTCATAAGGGTATGAATGTGTTTTAGTGGATCCTATGGGACCTAATGTATTTTAAGTGGTCTTAATGTGTCGTAATGGGTCCTAATGTGTCCAAACGGGTCTTAAGGGGTCGTAGGACCACTTAAGACCCATTTGGACACATTAGGACCCATTACGACACATTAAGACTAGTTAGAATACATTAGGTCCCCATTAGGAATTAATGTGTTATAAGGGGTCTTAATGTGTCATAATGGGTCCTAATATGTCCCAATGGTTCTTAAGTGGTCTTAAGACCACTTGAGACCCGTTTGGACACATTAGGACCCCTAAGGATACTTATTACACATTAGGACCTATTATGTCTCATAAGGGTCCTAATGTGTTTTAGTGGATCCTAATGGGACCTCATGTATTCTAAGGGGTCTTAATGTGTCGTAATGGGTCCTAATGTGTCGTCAAATACCACTAAAAATGTCATGGGCTTTAACAATACACAAATCACAAGGGCTTACACTTCAAAGAGAAACAATTAACATTGGAAGCGTAGAACGACAATGTTTGACCTTCACAGTTATTTCAAGAGTACGTGAACTAGCAGTTCTTCGCATACATCTAGCCTTCAACTTCCAAAGATATGCACGCATGCAAAAAAGCCCATATGTTTCTAGACGAAAAGATGAGGCATGTTTTCTAGCATTATCAAAATCACAATGACAACAAAAAATGGAACTTCAGCATCACAATAGGTAAAAGTCATTATCTTCCTTACTTCTATTTTTTATTACATAGAACAAAACTATACTCTAATGTTTCAAATATTGTAATATTACGTAATTAAAAAAATGTTCTACTATGTAGTCTGACAATCTAACAAGGTCATCTCTACAGTAACCTACATCTGATAACTATACTATCATGAGTTTCAGGTTACTGCATATTTTGATTTGGGAAACTATATTAAAAAAAACCAACAGTGCGAACAATGATAGAAATTCTTAACTAAAATAAAGAGCAATTTATAGGGAAAAAGAAAAGAACAAAGGTAGAACGAATGAAATTACTAAATATGTTTGCTCGTTGTAAGAGCAAGCTATGTTATTTATGCATATAAATTAACCATGTATGGATCACTTCAAGTTGTAACTCGTGTTTCCAATCCAAAATTTCGATGCCAGGAAGAGCAAAGATATTTTTAAAAAAAAAAACTACAACGTGAGATGATAAGCAAAATGAGACTCAAAGAGACAACATGCCAAGTACATGGAGCCAAAACAGGCATAAACTGTAACTTGTGTTGCACCCTCATTATTTGCACTATAAAAAAATATCACTAAGTCAATTGATAGAAGGATTTGATTTACATATCAATTGAAAGAATATAACTCATCCTTCACAAGTGCATGAAAACTTGTCCTATGAGTGTGAATTTTGCTCTATATTAGATACTAAAATTAATCATTTTGATCAATTATATAGTTCTCATCACTATAAGAAGTTTTCTACATCTCCTTTTATCTCTATCTTTATCTCTTTAATCTTAATCTCTCTCTATCTATATGCATCAGTGCTAATTTGTTCAAAATTTAAGCTTTCAATTTGTTCACCAATGAATTTATCCTTTTTCCTGCTAATCAAATGCAATATTGTAGTTCTTTGTATAAGTGTTGATTTAACACTACTTGCACCAAAAAAATATAAAAACTATTAGACATTGTTCAAGCAATAATTATATTTAATTAATTAAAAATTACATTATTGTATTATAATTATAATTTAAACAGATCTGAAAAATTTAGGAGCACAAAGCTCTTGTATTTGAAGTGAAAACTGTTTGATTTCGTATAAAAAATCAATAGAATTTATATTTTAGGAATTTGGTTAGCGGGAATTAGGTGGGCTTATTGGGATTTTAACCTCTGAAAGGCCAAGACTTTGTTCATCTTCTAAATTTATTATTTGGACTTTGCTATATTTTGACATTTTAATATTATATTTTGCATTGCATATATTATTTGATATTCACACTAAATTCACATATATGTCATCTTTCATTAATTCAAAGTCCAATTATTCTTCACAAATCCACTCTTCCTCTTCTTTATCTCTCCCTTGTTAAATTCACGACTATCTTTATCTCCCCCTTTTATGTTGATTATCTATTTGCATACCATTTTACCCTACAACATTATAAATTTAAACTTATCATTAAACAAAATTTTAATTTGCAACATGTCAAACAGTCAAATAAAAAAAAGACAAAATCATACATTTCATAATCTAAACCACCCATCACATCAAATCAAAAATCCTTTTCCAATGTGCCCTTCCAAATATTTTTGGCTTACCCATTGCACACAAAGGTGCAATTGCTAGTTTTTAACATCTAGGCGCCATACACAGCTAATATATTAGGGTATCAGATGTTTCGAATGAATTTTACATAATTATGAGCTTAACATGACTGTATTAGCATCCACCGAAATGCCTCTGATTAGGTTCTCTTGATTTTTTCACTCCCAAAGAGTTGAGTCTGCCTGTTTACTTTTCGTTTTCTGGAGGGTTGTAACTGACAAAATTGACGCCAGAAGCTTTTTTAAAATAATCACATAACTCTTTTAGTTGGGAATGGAGCCCCTTCTCATCTCTTTACGCAATGCTGCTACTACTATCCTTTGACGTTAACCTCTCCGCCTTTTTCCAGGTGAGCAGTTGCAGTATTCTATTTTGTTTACTCGATTTCTTCTAATAATGTTTACACAATCTTTCTTCTGCAATTTTTTTTGTAGCATTATTCAGAAATTGTTTTCGAAGGAATGTTTAAATATCAAATGCTTTGGTGACAAATTTTGACTGCTAAATCCAAAATGTGTACCAATATAAACGAGGCAACTATGCAATGTTGAAATAAGTAGGAAGCGACTGATTTAACAAAAGTTTTATAAAGTTCAAAAAAACATATAAACATTCCATAATATATCAGTTCCAGACTCTCAAATTCAGGCGAGTCTGGAATAGTGCTGTCACAGCTAGACATTATATATCTCTTTTCAAAACGGACTACGTACTCTGTTAAAAACTGTATTACCTCATAACTACGTCTGTCTGAAATATGAAAGTGTAGTGACTGCTGCACATTAATTATTTTTTTACAAAATGGATTACCCACTTTGGTAGCAAGTGTTCTGATTTAGCTCCAATTATACAAAATGGATTATCTACTTATCTACTTTGGTAGAGATCTTACGAAATGGATTGTGTGTACTTTGGTAGAGCAAGTTTTCTGTTCTACCTCCAAAATTCAGGTGAATCTGTAATAGGCAAGTGTAGTGACATCTATATGTGTTTTCCAAATGCAACAATCTCTCTTTCATTTATATTAGGAATGAGGTTAGGAGAGACATGTCCCTTCATGGGACATGTCTATTCATTATTATTTATAAGAAAGGACATGCCTCTTCTTATTAATCATAATTTAATCAATCTTATAATGTTTCATTAATCAATTATTAATTAAGAATAATATAATAATTTAATATTAAATATTAAATTTCATATGATTAATAATAATGTAACATATATAATATATTATTATTGATCAACATGTATTATATATATTCTAATGATCATACGACTGAAACTACAAACATTAACATATATTACTTATTTTTTTACAAAATGAATTCAGATTTTGTATTTTAGTAACAAGTATTCTATTTTACTTCCAAAATTTAGGTGAATCTGGAATATAAGTGTAGTTATGACTATACATCAGCTATTTCTTCACAAAATGGACTACGTAAAGAAATATGGACTATGTACTTTGGTAGCAAGTACTCTGTTTTGTGAAGCACAAGCACATTGCTGGAACCTCCTTTCTTGAAATTATTACCTTATCTATTTCTTCTCAAAATGGACAATGTACTTTGGTAGCAAGTACTCTGTTTTGTGAAGCACGAGCACATTGCTGGAACCTCCTTCCTTGAAATCATTACCTTTCTCGCCAATTAAAGCAGAGGAGAGAAGGATCATTCCACCTTTGCTATAGCTAATTGATGTATTAGGATCTAGGGCAGTGTATACGCCGCTCCCATATTTGTCTCCATGTCGCACTTCCACTCCTTGACCACCTATTTTGAAACCTTCTTCTATAATCTTCTCGATGGCATCTTTGTCAGTGCCATGGAAGACTAACATCTCTTCCACACTTTTCCTCTGCTTTTCAAATTCTTCTTTGGCTTTATCATATACCATTTGTAAATTTTTATTTAATATAAGCTCAACCTTTATTACCTGCAAGTATAAATTTAGTTACGTAACTTTTTATAAGCGAGATAGAGCAATTAAAACTAAATGCTAGAACTATGTTTGCAATTCAAGCAGGTCATTTTTGTTTTGTCGCCATATTATATATACTAAGCTTTGTAACTTGATCAATAATGAAGATAATAATCAACTTGCCTTGTAATCATTCCTGCTGGACATCCTAAAAAATTGTGACTCTGCAAGTCTAAAATGATATTCAGCAGGGGTATCTCCAGTGAAATTTTGAGACATCTCATACGGAATTCTGATGAGGTTGAGGTTGCGATCAATTGATAAGACTGGGGAGGAGATGGCTGCAGGATCAAGTTTTAAGTTTTTATAGTGCACTATGTATCGAGGGATTGCTTGATGAGAATTGTACACTACAAATTCATCATAAAGTGTGCCTCCTTTGCCTTTTCCATCTCTCTTTGAAAACAGAGAATCATATCCCCTTTTATTAATTTGCTGCTTATCCATCTTAGCCATATTCGGATTGGTTTGTTGCACCCTACAGAAACAAAATAATAACGAATTTAAGTAAAATCTTTTTCTCTAATAAAGCCAGCCAAGAAAACGTTACTCTCATCTATAATTGGTAGTAGGAATAATGTGCTTGAATTTTAAGTGAATGGGAAGATTGGTATTAGGCAAACAAAGAACCATGTCGAACAAGTCTTACGTCCAAGTCCTCCCAAGAAGCACTTCACAGAGTAAGACTTTGTTGCTCCCTTTTGTGTATATATCTTGAGCGCTCTTGGAAGAATCGGTAGCAAAATAAATCCCCTGTTACAAAAATGTTATAACAATGAATTACTAAATTATCTTTACATTCAATTTGCGAATAAAGAGCTTGTCAATCATAATTTGTTTTGGCTGTAAGTGAAAGGTGTCTTACCTGTCCAAACATATTTGGTTTATCTGGGGACGGAAGCTTAAACCCCTCCTGGGTAATCCCTTGAATGCCTTGATCACTGGTTCCATGGAATAGAAGTTGCGTGGGAGAAGTGGGACTAATGAGGTCCTTCTGAGTCTCTAAAAACTTGATTTGTAAACGCAGGCTAAATACCTTTTCGATCTTGGTCACAATTGGAAGAATTCCATGTTTTGGTTGGATGAATTTTTCCGTTCGGTCTCTAACCTGCATTCCCAAATCTCAATTAAAACAAGAGCTAGAAGGCTCAATATAATGCGTAAACAAGCAAACATACCAGCAAATATTCTGCAGCCGTGTCACTCTCTGAATCAAGCTCTGAGATTGATGTCTCTTCAGTCACATTCTGTGACTTCAATTTTGAAATTTCCTTCTCCAGTTCTTCCTTTTTCAATACAAGTTCCTTAACCTCCCGTTCCTTTTCTTTTTCAGCTTTTTCCTTCTGTATCTTAATACAAATACCACATTCATTTGCTTTGCAGTCTTGGTAGCATTTGAGAGTACATGGATGTCCACACTCCAACTCCCTGGGGCAGGAATGCATACAAAGCAAACCTTTCTTCTTCGTAACTCGCCAGCACTTAAAAATCTCTGTGTGTCCACACTTAACAAACGTGTAGCTTATTTCCTCCAAACAGAGTTTTTCTTCCTCATCTTGTGAGCAGCCCTTTGTTGCTTCATGGCCACAACTTCGGAACTGAAATAGAACTTGTTCATCACAGGGCAGATGCTCCCCATGATGACATGAGCTTGAGCACAGGTGTCCGCATTCAAGAACAGCCCTGCAAGGCCTTGTGCAGAACAGAGGATTGAACAAGGATGCATCTTTATTGCCCAGAGAAAAAGGAGGGTCGTCAGGATGTCTTGGACAACGAAGATTTATTTGCTCACTCAAACATTCCCGCTCTTTGAAATACTCAATGAGTGTTCTCCAATGCGGAGACTTTTCTAAAAACAAACTCTGATCGCCACAGAAATAGAGTGCTCCTCTCGCTCTGGAAACAGAAACACACAGCCTATTTCGTCTAGCCAGATATCCAATGTTTCTATCATCATTAGATCTTACAAGGGATACAATCACAATGTTATTCTCTGAACCCTGAAACCCCAACAGTAAAACATCAAACCACAACACTGTCAACATCAATACTATCTGTTGCAACATATCAAATCTTACGCGAGGGGCACATTCTTACTTGAAATCTATCGATCGAATGAACTTGAACGTCTTTAGAACCTGGGTTTCCCTGCAATCTCTTCCTCAACAAAGATACCTACAGGACCAAAAAATAAAATTAAATAGAGAATGTTAAGGGTTACTAATATTGCAGCTTTGTTCGTAAGAGAATAACCATGGAGAGTGGCTGCATGTTATCTCTGAACCCATGGCAGTATTAAAAAAATAATTTCTGTCGCTCTTACTTTATTCCATATCCATTGCCTTGTGATCAAATTAATTTTGTATATGCTAAGTTGCTTGGCAACAGTGCACTGTTTGTACACTTCCGCCTGAAGAACCTAGGACATG
Source organism: Thuja plicata (assembly GCA_018584345.1). Taxonomy (NCBI): domain Eukaryota; kingdom Viridiplantae; phylum Streptophyta; class Pinopsida; order Cupressales; family Cupressaceae; genus Thuja; species Thuja plicata. Next base: position 503,558 of record MU227113.1, on the reverse strand, counting down.
GCTAATTAAAACTCTTTGGTCAGAAAATAGAGGTGGGCGAGTATGCAGAGCAAGGAAGACAAACTGATGTTTTATATATTCATATTCATATAGTTGAGGGTAAAAATGAGGGTAAAAATTAAGAAACTGTTGCTTGTTACTTGATGTGCGTTTCGATGCACTCTTGGCGCGATTTACTATACTTTCTAAAGACATGATTTCATACCTAAGTTGTTGATTCGGCTGAGGGTGTGGGTCGGAGATACAGGTTCAGGTATGTGGCTAACATAAAAAAAAAAAATTTGGGTACGTATATATATATATTCAAATATCAAAATTACAGAGTGTATTCATAAATTCATAATTGCCATTGAATAATTTTTTTAATACTACTTAATATCAAACTCATAATTTGCAGAAATGATAGTGTTCAAGTTTCAAAATGTCATTACACAATGAAAATTCAAATTACAATCTATTAGATTGTCACTCCCACTAGCTACGTCTATGTCAAGTGCAAGAGTTGCCTCATCTATAGAGACCTGTGCAATTGTAAAATCTAAATCAGCAACCTTCAAAACAAGCTAAGAGAAAAGCAAATGGTGACAATGCAAGTTTTGAGTTGAAAAAATGAGGTGAAATGACAAAAAAAAAAAAAAAGGAAAAGTAGNAATGAAAAAAAAAAAAAAAAAGGAAAAGTAGGGAAAAATTAGGGTAGGGGGGCATTTTTAATTTTTAAATGGCCTTTTTTTAAAAAAAACTTATGGGGCCCTTTTTTTGAACGCCCACGACGCCAAAAGCACTCAGGTTTGCCTGGATTCATCCAGCATTCAGTCCAGGCACCTGGGTTTGAACCCAGGCAGACTCAAACCCAAACCCATGAACCTGGTGATTGTCATTTGACTATGTTATTAAGGGATAGAGAACAATCTAGATGCAATGGGTCCTAAGTTTTCCATTCATTCTCATGAGTGATGGGTTCATGTGAACCCCTACTCATGAAACATGGGTTAATGAGTTCGACTCAAAAACTACACAATTGAATCCTGATAGCAATATCACAAGTTGACTTGCTATGGAAAATATCTCCTGCTTATCAATTGATGAGCTTAAGGGGCTTTCTAATGAATGGTTCATAAGACACAACACTTGCTGAAGGTTTTGCAAATGGGGTTGCAAGCAAAGTGGGCGTAACCTTGGAGAAAACTTTGCAGTTAAACGTGCTTGAGATGGAGTACTACTAGGATGGGTGACCTCTCGAGAAGTCCTGATGCTTCACGTCTAGACTCTGTGAGCATCACCTAGATGCAATGAGTGCGAAGTTTTCCATTCATTCCCATGAGAGATGGGTTCTTGTGAACCACTACTCATGAAACACGGGTGAATGAGTATGGACTCAAACTACACAGTTGAATCCTGATAGCAATTTCACAACTTTCTGATTGTTAAAATCAGCCATGATAATGAAATGAAGGGATTATAGACAGGGGGTAATGGGAAGGAGGCCACCTCATGACATGTGACTAAGGAGTCCCATGAGGTCAAAGGGGGACAAGTAGACTGCCTTTGGGCTTAGGAAGGAGGGGCTATTAGGACACCACATTGTGAATTCTTCCTCGGAACCTCTATCATGGTAAATGAATGCATGAAAATACTCAATTATTTGAGACGAGGTGAGTGTCATGAGATTGAGGGTAATGGCGATAGAGCACTACACTAAGTACACCACCTCATATGGATGGCATGGGCCACATGAGGCCAAGGGGGACAAGGTATCCGCCCTTGGGCCTAGGGTAAGAAGTCACTAGGACACCTCATCAAGTCAACCTACCTTAGCACCCCTATGATTAAGATATCTAAAATCTGCTTTTCTAATATATGTTTAATTTTGACTCAAGAATGGTTAATTATGAATTATGTTTATAAATGATTTCTAACCTGTTTGCAGGATATCAAACAAAGAAAAAGAAGTACCTCCAAAACCTTACTAACCTTAAATAATTATAATCTAGGGTAAATTTTGAGTACTCATAATTTGAGGACATCTCAAACATCATAAGGGATGAAATCAGGATCATGCCCTGAGCAAATTCGACAAAATGGATACCCCTCAATCCTTAATTCTTAGCTCATAAGAATGAATAATCCTCTATTTAAAAAAAATCACATTCCTTCTATTAAACATGTCCTCATGTTAAATCCTGGGCGGAACGATGCATATTGATCCTCAAAACCAATTTAGATAAGCAAAGTATACTTGAATGCCAATCTAGCAGCTCAGGCCTGCACCAAGAGAGGATAAGGCAACACATTTGAGAGTAGGTTTGTTTAATATCTTACATATCAGGATATAAAGCTTTATTTCAAGCTTCTGTGGCATATTAAAAGTTTTTAGTGTTGAACTAAGGAATGGGTTTGACCCTGGGCCTTCTTCTAAAACAGGGCGCCAGTTTTATCATAGTTCTTCTAGCAAAGCAAAGGAATAGACATTAGATTGTATTTGCTTGCGAGCAGTTATGTGGTGCTGCAGCAAGGCATTTTATTTTTAGCATACGAGGCATACCTTTGGTTGCCCTGTGGCGCCTTTTAGACTGGTTCCTTTTTTCCAGCCAGGCGTGATTATATAGGGTTTTTTTCACCATCCTATCAGTGTCATATCAGTAGGTTTTTTTCCCTTGCCTCCATTTCTTTCTCTAACCCCACTTCTACTTGAAAAAAAAAATTTAAGCTAGTATATTATTTTTAAGACTTTTCTAAAGATAAAAATAGAGCATTGTTAATAGATTTTTGGTTCTTTAGTTAAGTTGACTGATTCTATATGAACTTAGATTTTTGGTTTATTAGTTAAGTTGACTGATTCTATATGAACTTATCATGGGTCAAGTCTTGTTGACTGGATCTGAATGAGCCTATGATGAATCAAGTCTCATTGACTGGAAGACCTCAACACTATAAAGGATAAATAGGGATTGTAGCCAGAATGACTTTGATAGATTGGATACCTTTCAACCTTTGATTCTCAGCTGAAAAATTTCAATACAAAAGATTTCAATCTAAAACTCCTGTTCCACATTAATTAATTAAACAATTCTGAATTTGATTTTAAATACCCTCCCAAAAAAACAGAGCATTTGTTTCTCTGATAGATGAGGCAGATAGACAATTCATGAAGAGGTGGATGAGAGTTTAAAACCGATTTGACTATGCCCATTCCTTACGTAAATTTTAAAACAAAATTAGATTTTATTGCCAAGGGATGCTGTCCTGAATAGAATGCAGTTTTGATCCCAAGGCATGTGTGTTTGCAAAATCGTTGTACGTGTTTACTGCATATCCGTTCTCCATTGTGACAGAAATTGGCCTAATGGAAAGCTTCCAGCATATATTTCATTTCAAAATTAAATTTCATCCTATCTTATCAATGTAAATTGAATCTCTTTTAATTAGGAATTTGATTTGTTTGGATGAACTTGAGATAATGATAAATGATGAATTCAACTGATAGTCTTGGATACAATTCTCCCTTTTAAATATAATTTAATATATTTTTTACATCTTCAACCTCCTTCAAAGTGGAATTTAGTCTAGACAAACACCCAAAAGTCAACATACAAATGCCATTTCCTTGAACAACCCCATAGGGTGCTCCATTTCATGAAGTAAATAAAAACTGCAGAAGGCGATAAATTGGTTTGTGGGGAAAAAGCTAGGATATCTTAACAATGTTTTATAAAGAAAATCTGGTATTTAAGATTGCCTTTTAATTACCTCTTTTAAGAAATGGCTTTAAAATCGATAAGATTGACAAATCTCTTACACGGAGTTGACCATAATCCTATTACATGTGATAATTGGACATGCTTTAGAGTGTGATATGAAATTGCACAATTAAGTAAAGAAAGCATACCTGTCCATTATATGCTGCGAGCACAGTTATATTCTGAGGATTCTCTCCTTCCGCTAGCATCAAACTTAAAAGGGCAACTACCATTTCTGCTTCTCCTTTATTTGCAAAACTTCGTTCGTGTCTAGTTTCTGGATATGTATGACACCAAAAGTGCATTGGAGTTGTAATACAAGCAGGCGCCTCGTTCCTTTTCCCTCTAACAAGTTCTGTATTTGAAGTGACATGTGGATATATGGGCAAAATCATGGGTAGAAACTCCTCTCTCATGCGGCTCTGTACAGCAAGTGATTGGAAGGGAAACTTATTGTGTTCAACCAATCTTTCAAACATCGACACCGAGAAATCATGCCTGGGAGAATGATACGGGGAAACTTGTGATCAGTACTGCAGCAAATACTACGTAGAAAGGACTTGTCACCAAAAGACCAAACCATGTGAATAATGATTACTCTGAAGATTTTAAAATAGAATGTTTAGTTTGAACGAGACAGTGTTATGGTCTTTTCCATCAAATGTCAGATAGCTTCATTTCATGTAGCCCATGTATTTTAGAACGAATTCTTAGGCAGTATAGGTCAAAATTGAAATGAGAGTTATAACACGTCATTGTCGTCTTTAATGTCTTTAATGGTATTAAATTACTAAACCCAGAGAAGTGCATTTTAATATATATATGAGTGTGCATACATACCAGCGCTCCAGCTCGTGACATGCCACACTCGGTGATAACTGGTAATGATCCCCAATAAGAATCAGATGTTGTACACTGGGTTGAAGAGCAGCCAACACTTGAGGTTCTAAAATTTCTGAGGCCTCCTCCACAAAAACTATTGCCGGACTGAGCATTTTAAGAACACTGAGATGCATCGCTGCACCCTGAAAAAGCTTTCATTATCAGAGCTTTGATGGAAGGGCTTGACATTGACCTATGTTTATAATTTGAAAATTGAAACAGGCAACTTAGTGCCGTTTTTGTTGAAGTGAAAAAAGTTTAAGAACACTTACAGCCGTCGTCATACCAACAATGCTAGCCTCTTGAAGCACTTGCAGCTGCCGGCGTTGATTGATCTCTTTCATCATCTCGCTGATTTCGTCGTATTCCTTCTTTAAGTCTGCAAGTCTTTTCAAACCCAACTCATATTGGGTTTGCATTATCAAATGTACTAATAATACGCGGCAGTGCTCATTTAATTGCCAGGGATTCTCATTCAGCAGCCATCGGTATTTGTCTATGTCTATCTGCAGTGAATTATGATTGTTAGATTACGAGGTAGTGTTATTGGCATGCCTGCTTGGAGGCAACATGGGTAAGTAACTTACATGCAAATTAACTCGCTTTGAGAATAAGTTGCCATTATCTTCTCTTTGGAAATGAAAGAAGTTGTTCTCTAGCCATGATTCGTTGTCTTGCGATCTCTTCGAAACAGGTACCCACAAATCCTCCATGGACTCGTCATCGCTTGGATCTTCTTCAACTTCTTGAAAACTGTACCCCTCTGTACCTCTACGTAACTTATTAGAAGACAAAATTTCATCTACAACTCGTTGAGGTTTACAATGAGAGAAACAATTCTCCACCAGTTCGAACGTCTTCATGGGCGGCCTCCACTCGAGAATTTGTTTTGAGATTGCATTATGTAACGAGGTAGCAAGATGTCTTGCTTCCTTGCTTTCCCCAATTTTGCCTCTAATCGATTCCCCAAGCGGGGTTTCCTCGAGAAAACTTTCGAGGAGTTGCCTACCAGAGTGTGATTTAGAGAGCAAGAGCCTTATTTGTCTATCTGGCATGTGAGTGATTAGCGTTTCTGAATCGAAAACATTACTCTCCATTAAGCTCTGAAGAGCCCTCTCCATCTTGTACTGAATTTCTTGCAACGAATGCCTGCAAGCCGTCCATTCAGACGAAAATTCGTCCACCCGACTTACCTTCTCTTTCAAATTGTATTCCTGGAGCGAAGCTTCAGTGCTTCTCCTTCCTACCCTCACCAAATTCTGGCAGAATGGCAAACAACCCGACAAAAAGTTATCCAAACCATGATTCTTATAAGTGATTACAAGTATCGGACCAGTTGGTAAAGTATCTGCGGTTAAAAGAAGCTGAACCAGTTTTACTCCAACATATGTCTTGCCTGTTCTCAAAACAAGTCAGCACTAAAACATAAGCTGTGGTCAGGGCAAAATTTATTTAATTTCTTTTTGTCAGATATTCCTAGTGTAAAGGATTTGGCCTTGACAAAAATAACATTCGAGTGGTTGTGTGCATACCTGTGCCAGGGGGGCCTTGAATCAAAACTAGTCGGTTGCTTAAGGCGAGCTTAAGTGCCTCGGTTTGGCTCTCATCAAGGCTAATTCTACACCCACTATTGAGCAAATTGTCCAGTTCAGAGACCTGTGCTCTCCCGGAGGGATAAAGTCTTTGGAATTTTAAATAATCATTTAAGCTTTTAGCAGAGTTGAACAGACCTTTCTTGTCAAACAGACAGCTCCAGTTCAGGGTTGTCGAGGGAGTAAGATATTCTGGAGAGCAGCTTGGCCAGCGTGCGTAGACAAGCTCTTCTACAAAGGGAAAATTCTCAAGATCCTTGTCTTGTAAAGCTTTCAAAACTGGTTGATAGGCCTTATAAAATGTAGGGCTTTCCGCAATAACAATTCTAGAAGCCGCCAACAGACGACCGATTGCTTCAACTTCTATCTCTGCAGACCCACCTCTTCCATCCACAATCTCTACAAAGATCATTGCCATTTTTTCCGTGCCATCCTCACAATGCGCTACAGTGCCCCAAATTGGGGAATCGAAATTTCCTCCATCATCAGACAGGCAAAGGAGGCTTCCTTCTTTAAGGCACTTACTACTGTACACCCTCTCTGTTGCCAGTGCTATGGTTACGCCTGAATGGCTTCCACCGAAATGGAATCCTATGACGGCCCCATTCGGCCAAACCCTCATGTCCTTTGGGTCCCATTTGTTCTTCTTTACATCAGATATTCCCTTTTTCAGACCCCAGAAGCAGTCTTCCTTGAGCAATCGGAAGTAAGTGTCCATATACTCCTCAACCGATCCGTAGCTTCCCTCCTTCTTAACATACGGCAAACTTTTAAAATGAATTTCCATTGATGTCTTGTCTGTCAAGCTGTCTGTCATCTCAGAATTCATAGGGACCAACTGCATTTTACTCCACTCAAGATTACACGCAGTTATGGCATCACCAGCTTGAGCAGTAAGCACATGCAAAAGAAACTGACAGTGGCAATCAAGCTTTTCGCCGCCCTTATCTTTCACCATGTCATTCAACAGGGGCAAAACCTCTGAAACAATCTGGCTGTTGTGCGTTGCTAGGCGCATCAAAAAGTTTATAACCCGATTCTCCTCTATCACAGGGCGGAGTTCCTTTAGAGATCGTTGCAAGAGAACAGTACCAGAGAAAAGCCTCCAAAACTTCTTTAACCTCGTAGCATATAGTGGCGCCTGATTATAATCAGAGATAATCGTAAGTAGCTCCATTACAGGGCTCACAAGATCAAGTGGCGGACTTCTGTAGTTGAGGAGCTGAAGAAACCCAGCGGGGGATTTAGTTATCTCTTGCAAAACTCTCTCTGGGTTGCTCTTGGAATGCACTAAAAGCGCATCCAAGTAGGAAACCAAATCGTCTAGGCTTCTCAGCTTACACTCCACTAAACATGCATACAAACACCTTGGACTCTCTGCTGAGTCGTTTGTAATGTATTCAAGCACATCGCCAATTTGAAGTTCAAATAGGCCAGTCTCTGTTTTGGTACTCTCTCCTACTCTAAAATATATGTTGTTGTTACTGTTCTGCTGCCACTGCCCCTCCTCTGGGACAATTGGAGCAAGAAAACCATAGCCTTCACTCAAATTCAAAGTAACAACTTTACCTTTTTTAATGGCAGATTTTTTGGAAGTCCCTCCTCGTGAGAGATTGGAAGGAGTAGGAGTAGAAGTAGGAGTAGGAGGGTGGTTCCTCCAGGAATGTTCAGAAGATGAAGAAGAAGAAGATGGTGATGTACGTCTCCAAGGAGAGCTTTGTGATGATCCACCACCACGGCCTCTGCTACTGCTAGACCAAATATCGTTGGTGTTATTGGTAGAAGACTTGTTCCTCCAATTATCACATTCATCACTTCGACTGCGTGGCCGATTCTCGCTGCCAAACCCTCCTCTCTCCATCTCGGCAAGCTTCACACCTTCTCTGCCTCCACATTAGTTTTATATATATTTTTGGCACCCTTGGAATGCGCGTACTTTTTCCACACATAACTTTCTTCGTAGTTTCCCTCCCTTACTTCAAGTCATGTCAACCTGACAACAAAAGCAAATTTTAAGTAGTTTCTCCCACTTTATTCCCGTCACAAGTCCTTATCATTGGTGTCGCAGTGGACTCCTCGAGATAGAAAATGGTCCCCTTTTACGTATGTTACTTGTGAGCGAAGCATAAGGGGATGTCCTCACATTCACAAAGAATTTGGAAAATGGTTCCTCCCCTTTATTTTTTCTTTCCTATTTTTCCATTTGGCTATTGGTGAGTAAAGTATATGGGGATGTCTTCTACGTACTTAAAAGAATGTAGAAAAATTTATTTTATTTTTTTATTATTTTTTTTGTTGCTTGTGAGCAAAGTATACGGAGATGTATGTCACATATTCACACAAAGAATATAGAAAATGGTTTCTTTTCTGTTTTTCTTTTTCTTTTTTTTTTTTTCTTATTATGACCAAAATATATGACAAATGTCTTTTAGGAACTCACACAAAGAATATAGATTTACACCTTTTAGTATAAAACTTATTTTGGCTTCTTCAATTTCTTGACAATTGCAGCCCACACAAAGAATATAGAAAATGGTCCCTCTCCCCCTTTTTTTTTTTTTTCTTATTTCCTTGTTTTTTTATTACTTGTGAGTAAAGTATATGGGGATGTCTTCCACTCCGAGTAGAAAATAGTGTCATTTTACATTTTTTTCCTTATATCTTACTTGTGAGCTAAGTATTTAGAGATGTCTTCCACATACTCACAAAGAATATAGAAAATGGTCCTTTTCTTTTTGTGGTTTTCCCCCTTTTTTGTTACTTGTGAGCAAAGTATATGGGGGATGTCTTCCACGAACTTGCACAAAGAATATAGATTTACACCTTTTGATACAAAAGTTATTTTGGCTTCTTCAATTTCTTAACTTTTTTAGCCACAAAATGTACCATTGAAAATTGATTACATGTGAGTAAATCCCTGATGTGTAAGTTTGTAAATATTTACATATATCATTAAGTGAAAAACCCTTAATATGTATTTCCTGAAAAGTACCCAGTGATCCCATCAAATTTATAAAATGCTTGGAGATTTGGGATTAGATCGAAAACCTGTTCAGTGCGGTTAACTCTTGCCCAATGTTGATTATGAAAAAGAGCATTAAAGAAGATAACAAGCTATTGAAATGAGTGAGTTTTTTTTACCAAGAGTTTTTAAGTGCTTTACCTCTGTGGTTAGGGGAAAGGGACAAGTAGTGGCTATAGCTAACTTCGCGCACTCAATTGAGGTACCAAACGATGTCGAATTTTGCCAAAAAAAATTGGTTGTTCTATAAGCGCCTTAACTGCTTAAAGCTAAGGTTTGGGCTTCTCACCAATAACGGTCCACTCCACAGAAGTCGTTATGTGCACATATGTCTAAAGGTGGTCAAAAAAAGGTGTCGACCAATAGTAGACACATTCATCCCCAATAGTAGTTCATAAAAGGGTCGATAAACATTTAATAAACCCCCAATATGAAATATAAAAAATGCCTAATTTAAAGTGTTTAAGTTGTTTTGTCGGTTCACATGTTCTTTTTTGACGTTAGGAAAGTGGGGGTATAAACATCCCATTTCACCACATGTGGTTCATTCCCGTCCACATAGTTGTTAATGCAAGTGCCCTAAAAATATGGTTTTCCGGCAAAGTTTATCATTTTTCATTCCTCCCGCCACCATTTTTGGTCTGTACTGCTCTGCTACCATCGTCGTTGACTGTGTAGGTAACGTCTTCGGCTTCAATCATGCTTTCTTTCTTGTATGCACAGCTACATTTTTTGAAAACTATTGTCTCGTTGCCTTCTGTTTCATTAAAATGTTAATATCCCGACGAGGGTCTCTATTTTTTTTATGATTGATTATTTGTGTGACTAAAGGGTTACATTACAATGATGAAATCTGCTTCTGCGTTAGTCCATCATGCTTAATGTGGTGAATTATTATCCGTATCCAAATATGGTTTCGTTATAATGATGAACTCTGCTTCTGCATTCCTGCATTTTGCATAGGGTTACATTAAAATGATAAACTCTACGTCTGTATTAGTCCATCATGCTTTATGTGGTTTGTTTTGTCATCATTGCTTCAAATATCGACCATTCTATTAAAATGTTTTACTATTTCATATTTTTCGTAGAGGGTTTCTTTTTTTATGTGAATGATTATCTATATCCATATAGTCTTCCATTAAAATGATGAACTATGCTTCTGCATTCCTCCATTTTGCATAGGGTTACATTAAAATGATGAAATCTGCTTCTGCATTAGTCCATCGTGCTTTATGTGGTTTGTTTTGTCATCATTGTTTCAAATGCCAACCATTCTAATAAAATGTTTACTATTTCATATATGTCGTAGAGGGTTTCATTATTGTTGTGAATGATTATATGTATCCATATAGTGTTCCATTAAAATGATGAACTATGTTTTTGCATTCCTTCATTTTGCATAGGGTTACATTAAAATGATGAAATTTGCTTCTGCGTTAGTCCATCGTACTTTATGTGGTTTGTTTTGTCTGGACAATTGCTTCAAATGTCGACCATTCTATTAAAATGTTTACTATTTCATATATGTCGTAGAGGGTTTCATTTTTGTTGTGAATGATTATTTGTATCCATATAATGTTCCATTAAAATGATGAACCCTGCTTCTGCATTCCTCCATTTTGCATAGGGTTACATTAAAATGATGAAATATGCTTCTGCGTTAGTCCATTGTGCTTTATGTGGTTTGTTTTGTCTGGACAATTGCTTCAAATGCCGACCATTCTATTAAAATGTTTACTATTTCATATATGTCGTAGAGGGTTTCATTTTTGTTGTGGATGATTATCCATATCCATATAGTGTTTCATTAAAATGATGAACTATGCTTTTGCATTCCTGCAATTTACATAGGGTTACATTAAAATGATGAAATTTGCTTCTGTGTTAGTCCATCATGCTTTATGTGGTTTGTTTTGTCATCATTGCTTCAAATGTCAGCCATTCTATTAAAATCTTTACTATTTCATATATGTTGTAGACGGTTTCATTTTTGTTGTGAATGATTATCCGTATCCATATAGTGTTCCATTAAAATGATGAACTATGCTTCTGCATTCCTCCAATTTGCATAGGGTTACATTAAAATGATGAAATTTGCTTCTATGTTAGTCCATCATGCTTTATGTGGTTTGTTTTGTCATCATTGCTTCAAATGCCAACCATTCTATACAAAGAGTTTACTATTTCATATATGTGGTAGACTGTTTCATTTTTGTTGTGAATGATTATCCGTATCCATATAGTGTTCCATTAAAATGATGAACTATGCTTTTGTATTCCTACAATTTGCATAGGGTTACATTCTACATATTGTGTGCACAACTAATTTAACAAACCCCCAATATGGAATATAAAAATGAGATATTCATTTTGAATAGGATTACATTAAAATGATGAAATTTGCTTCTATGTTACTCCATCATGCTTTATGTGGTTTGTTTTGTCTGGACAATTTTATATATATA
>MU227113.1:433775-443950 GCA_018584345.1 Thuja plicata | reverse complement strand
GATAATCATTCACAACAAAAAATGAAACCCTCTACCACATATATGAAATAGTAAACATTTTAATAGAATGGTCAGCATTTGAAGCAATGATGACAAAACAAACCACATAAAGCATGATGGACTAACGTAGAAGAAGATTTCATCATTTTAATGTAGCCTTTTAGTCACACAGATAATCACTCAACAGAAAAAGAGACCCTCAACGAGATATTAACATTTTAATGAAATGCAAGGCATAGTAAACATTTAAATGAAAAAGGTATCTGCTACTTCGTAAATGTATATGTGTGCATGATTAATGAGGTATACTCATAATTGTGTATATGTATACAATTACAGAAGAAAGCAGAGATGATGACACAAGATATAATTAAAGCATGTGATGGAGGGGTGACTCTTATATGATTAGAAAATGTAGATGACGCCATTAGTAGAAGGTTACAATGTGTATTGGTGCTCTAAGTGACAGGTGCATGACAAATAAGGTTATAAATTAATGAGGATACAGTTGATGTATTTAGAACATGGAAAATAGTAAGTTTACAGAATATTCACCTATGAAATAAAATGAGATACCAACCTGAAGAAAGTCTATTTGATTAGGATTGTGTAGAAAATATTCCTTCAACTATGAGGTCTGCAGAGAATATTCAGACTGTGCAGTAATGACCAAATAATTCCTCCTTCACTTCTATGGTCTGCAAAGAATATTCAGACTTCCTATTTATAGTAATGAAAATGAACTTGCAAAATCCCTTTATAAATTAATTTGAAAATTTGAATGTGTAAGTTGAATGCATTCATTTGTGGTTGTTGAATTTCAAATTTGAATTCTAGTGGGAAACATCCTGTCAATTCATTCTTGCGCTACAAGTTGAGCTCTTATTGATCGCAACCAAACAGTCATTTCATACCTGCATATCGAATTCAATGCTTGTATGTGTTGATTTTGATTCTGTAAATTCTTATTGTTTGCAACCAATCGGTCATTTTATGCTTGCATATGTTAGTAATAACTAAGAGGGGGGGTGAATCAGTGGCCTCACAAATTTATCCTTTAATCCCTAACCAACAATCAAATAAACCTTAGATTATTAAGTCCCTACAAGATGCATGCCATGAAATACTTATAATGATTAACTGTCTGTCAGTTTTCCTTGTCTGTCCTTATTCTCTTTGATTACCGATATGCAATATAACTATTTACCGAAATACAATAAATAAGCAGAGTATACCGATATATCTAGAAATGCATATGTGAAATGTAAAACAGTAAAGTAATAAACCATACACACATAACACTTGGATTTTAACGTGGAATTCCTGTTGAGAGAAAAAACCACTGGGACCGATACCCCAAATTTTCACTCTTCTGAAGTGACCCCTGTTAAAGGTTACAAACACACTATTAGGTGTGACCTTGTTAGAGGATTTTATACATATAGGTTGTCACTTAGTATCAGACAACTCAATTTGCTACCATCCTTGAATCAACCTCTTTCTTAGACTGTCAATAGGCTTTAGGAAAATCTATTGCTACTTTCATGAATCAACCTTCTTGGCACTCCTTGGGATGTACCTCAATATATAGAAGACTGTTAAGTCCTGCTCTATTAAGAGACTTGATGCTTCAATGGTTAAACTAAAATAAAATGACCTATTTCTAATGCAACTTGAATTCCAGATTTTCAGATCTATTATAGTGCATTACCTCTCTGATCAATATATCAATTCAATTCTTTGTGCTCCACACTTTCTGCTATGTGATGTTGTACTCACTATTTCTCGATGTCTGTAGAATTCTTTAGCTCTCCCTTAGCTTGATTGATCAAGACTGATGAATTTATCCTTCATCAGTTTCTCTTCAGCATCCTCTTTTGATTCACTCCCCTTAATCCCTTTTCTGTGAATGTGATAAGAAAATGAATTAAGCTTGTCTCTTATATAGACATGATATTCCTTAATTCTTGATTCTTGATTCTTGGTATGAAAAACAATCCAACCAATCTGATTTAAAGCATAACTCCTAATTTATCTCATAGTTATCTTCTTGCCAACTGTACAAATCAGCTTTAAATCAATCACTTAACTCTGGTCAAATAAAACAATGAAAACAACCAGTTAAGTATATCTTTAGCTCTTGCCAGCTAGATATTTTTTCATTTTCTGAACTCTCTATTCCGTCGGTCAACTCTTCAATCAGTCGTCGGTTACAACTGCCAGTTCCGTCGGTGTGACTCTAGTTAGCTTTGGGATCTCCATCCATCGGGCATCATTGGATTTTTACTTGTCGGGTAACTTTGTTTTCAGCTCGTCAGGCAACCTGTGGTTTTGCTTCATCAGGCAACATTGTCTTCAGCTCATCAGGTATCACTATGAATTTTCTTCTTTGGCTTTATTGATGGTGTGCACTCCTTCGGTGTTGTCTGTCACTTAGTGAATACTTGACTTTTATGCATTGCTGAAAGCATAACCTTTGTTCCATATGATTCTCTGAAGTCTTTGGCATTATGTATATGACTGTACAGATTATATCAAGTTGACATCAATGACAATACAAACCATTAACTGATTTAATGCCTTACATTATTTTCAACTTCACATTATCAAACATTCAATTAGTTATACGTCATCAACATATTCAATTTAATTCTCATGTGTGGATTTAGCCTTACAATTTTTTTTATATGTTTATATTGTTTTTTTTGTGTCTATATGGGAGCCTTACACCAGTTGTTGAAAATGCAGGTACTATTTGTAGATAGATTAAATGCCTCAAAGAGTACAAACCTGTTTGGGAGAAAGTGCATATGAGAACCCACAAAGCTCAGTTTGATTTCTAATTTGTCATATGAGGGACCAATAACTGCTCTCTTGTATTTGTAATTTGATTAATTTTGTACCTTTGGTCCCCTTGCATAAAGTGGTTATTGTAAACAATATGACTTTTTAACAAATGATTTATTCACTAAATTTGTGCAAGGAAGATTGTATGTCAATCACATAAGGACCAATAATGGTTCAATTTTTTGTTTTTTTATCGATCTACTACTTGTTAATGTATACACATGTATTGGGGGTTGAATAAACATGTTTTGGGTTAATTATGTACATTTAATGGTGTGTATGATTATTTCGTATTGGGGGGTCCCTATAATGAAAAGTGAACGGGTATTGGTGCTATGTCCACTACTGGTCCCTTTCCCCTACCATACATATGGAAATAGTGCTAAGTGTTCATAGTTATGAGAAATTCCTAAACAACTAATCATCAACCACCATAAGATTATTAAGATTTTTTTTTTAACTATATAAATACATTTCAATAAATTATCATATATAATTTAATACATTGCAAAAAAAAAATTGATATATTCTTGTAAACAATTATTTATCAAATATGAGAGTTTTGGGATTGACTTTAAAATATATAATTAAATTCTAATACATTGTCTTATAACTTATACATTGTAAAAAATATTATTGACACTCAATATGGAAAATATTATTTTTTTTCCATGTTTCCTTTTGTTCCATTAGCCTTTTATTCGTAACCATTATATTCTTTGTTTTATATTCTTGATATTCCTTGTTTTATATTCTTGATTTATGTTTATTGATGTGAGACAAATGAAATTTTAACTATTCATGATAATGTTTTAATCAACATGGTCATAAAATTTTGATGGTAATGATTCAAATAACTTGGTTAATCAAACTTCTAATCTATGTGGAAATTGTTCTTTGTTGGTGCCTTGTTAGGCCCCAAATTTGTGTTATCATTAGTCTAGTTCATAAAATTCATTTTGACCTAATAAGTGATAGTGAGTAAATATTCATTTTGTGACCTATAGTTAATCAATTTGGCAATCAATTTGTTTTTACTTATTGTAGGCCAATAAAGATATATGTGGTACTTTGTGGTGGCTTGCTTTTAGAAGGCATTAATTGATTTTTTATTTTCTTATTGGAACATATGTAATAACCCTAAAAATATAAGACACAAATTGTAAACCCAAGACAGTAAAAAATTGAATCAAAATAATTTATTTTATTTATCATAATCCAACATGATTAAGAGTATTATTAATGGAAATTTGACAATGTCTCAAAAATCACAGTTTTATTTTTCCTTAAACCCCTAAGTGAATTTGCAAACATGATTCCACTATAACAGTCCAGGTCTAAGTCTAACTTCTTTACATTGGTCAAAGTCTAACTTCTTTACATTGGTCAAAGTCTAACTTCTTTAATATCTTAGATATTTTAAAGGTCAATTCCTTACAAATGCAAAGTCACTTGACCTACCAAATAGAGTCGTGCAAATAAGCTTTAATAAATCATTATGTCTCATAATATTGTTTTGAGAACATTAAACCATGAAAAATTTCCCATTTAGAATTATATTTAAATATAATCAACTAAATATTATTATATTTCTTTATTTACTAATTTAAAGTTGATATAACTTTTCCGAGGAGACATTTTAATGTTGACAATGACTCTCTCTCCCTGCATGATGAATGAAGTTATGGAAGTACTTTCTAAATATGTAAACCATTTAGATCTGTCCTCTCTGTATGCTTTTCATCTCAGAATCATTTCCGAAGAACATTATGTTAAAACTGAAATTTTGCTATTAGAAGGTTTATTTAGATCTTCAAAGGTTTAAATAGCAGGACTTGGTTACATTTAATTCTTTTCTAGTCCTATAAGAATCATGTCAGAAGGATGTAATATGGTTTCAGTTCAGAATTTAAATATTAACTTCTTATTAAGGTATACTGGCTTTGAAGAATAAAGAGTGAGTATAGTTTTTAAGGTATACTGGCTTCTGGGGATAATAGTAAGTACATGTTTTCAAAGTACTCCCATTATATGTATAAAAACTATGCGCATTAAGTAGTGTTATTTTTTCTTATAACAGCAGTATCAGCAGGTTCAGCTAATTTGATACCTGATGTCGATCTTTTGTAAGATAATATTTCAAGCTGACAGATATTTTATTAGCAAGATTTGGCAAGCAATTTGTGGTTTCAAGTAAAGCAGGTTTTCCAAATTAGAGATCGAGACAAGGATCCAACATTAAGGGTTTTCACCTTAGCCTTATCGAGACTGTGTTGAAAATTTTCAAACCGCCTCGCTTGTGCTCAAACTTATGTTAACAAGGATTTGAATAAGTCCTTCTGTAAATTTGTAATTAGGCAGGATTTGTATCTGTAAATGAGGGAATGCCCTCATTATTATAGTCAATGTATTCTGTATTTTGGACTTTGGTCCCGGGCAAGATTGGAGGTTTTCTTCTCCATTCTTTCCTACTAGTGCCCGCAGGAATGGAGAAACTTTTATGTAAATTTATAAATTAATAAAATTATTTGGCTTCGGCCTTTTACCGATAAAAAAAGAAGAAGAATGTTATTCCTAATTATACTAAGTAGTTGTATTCTATCATAGATAAATACTAGATCTACTCTCTTTCATGTCTATAATCATTATTTGTATTCCATATTTTCTTAAGTCACTTAAGCTATAAAATATCAAGATATTACATATCAAACTAAAGTATAATGTTAAAAAAATCAATTAACATATTTTTATGTCATATACCAACTATTAACAAATTGTCTAGTAACCTTTTTTTCATACTTTCATCTATAACATAATAAGGATAAGATAATTCATGAAAAATATGATATAACTTTATCATTTACATTACAAAATTTGCAAATGTATTTCCCTACATGATAATGACGCATATTTAGGTCAATAATCTCTACTACAAGATTTCTTAATCATTTTACATACAATATCAAACAATATTATGCTTCTTCACATGTAGTTACAATATTAGACATTCATATGACATATATATCAAATGGAGGGATTGGTGGAGAATTGAACCCATTATTTTGGTGGACCTTACGACTACCAACCATTAAAAAATATTGAATAAATCCATGGAAAAATGAAATATTATAAGTTTGAATAAGAAGGCTTGGCATGATGCATGGCCAATAAAACCCACGCAATCAAGAAACATAATACACTACACAAAATTGATGGATGCAAGATACAACTTATGAAATGTGCTATCTTAATGAGAAACCAAATTATTGTCATTCGGAAATGCATGTTCCATGATGGAATAAATAAATTTAGTCATTGGCAATTCAATATCAGCGTTTTATAAACCCATAACTAATACATAATAGTAACTAGCAATCACACCTTGGTGTGCAATGAGTACACCAAAGAGGTGTGGACGTTTAATTACAAATAAGTATAAATAAGATTTTTCATATATTCTTTATGTTTATTTATTCGCATGTATGTAAGTATCTACTTTACTATTCAAACAATTCAGTACTAATTCCTAAATTAACAAACAATGTATTTTTTTTTTCAATTTATAGTCAAGTTATTAACATAAAAGATTCAAATAGTTTGAGATAGAAAGAGAGATAGGAGTTATAGAAATATGGGATCATTGCAAATCTACTATAATTTTTGACAAGAATGCCATTGTTTGTCCATGGGACTGTTAGATAGACATTATCCTTACATATGAAGTAGAGATTTAGATACGCATGTTAATTTGAAGGCTATTATTCATGATATAAAGTAGATTACATAATTGGGCCTAATAAAAGTATGTGATCTAAAAAGAACATTGATTCATTCCATAAATTTTTTTTTTATAAAAAATGATAATATTAATTGGGAAAATTTTTTTATCTCTGCCTTTTCATTGTATACATCTTTAAAAGTAGTACACATTATGAATATTTTATTCACTCATAAGAATTGTCTAACTAGTTTATGATTTTATATTTCTAGATAGCAAAGATTGCCATAGTTAGCTCAATTGTTTAATTTACTATGATTGGTGAATCACATTTAAAAATTCATAACACTATCATAACATTACTTCTTTCATGTGATTAAATGAATTCCAATTGCATCGATATACACAGGTGAGTCCACAATAGTGGGTTACACTTTTTTGGAGGAAGGATTTCCTTGAAATCCTGTAAAATTTGAAAAGCACTACTTTCGATTGAAAGCATTAAAAATTTTTGATCAAAAGTAATAATTTTGGGTACTTTCGATCAAAAAAAATTTACGATCAAAAGTATGAAATGATATTTTAAAATTTGAAATTAATTACTTTCGATTGAAAGTTTTTATGACGCAACTTTCGATCGAAAGTTGCAAATTGGGGATTTTAACCCCAAATGTAACCCCACCGTCACTTTCATTTGGACTGTGGGGTTTCAGATCAACAAAAGTGCAGCACCAGGTGCGACATCAAACATCATTATTCCAGGTTCTTTTAGATTTTTTAAGTATGTACATCACTTTTTTTTATATGTATACATGTATGTGTATATATACACACACACACACACACAGAGATATGTGTGTGTGTGTGTGTGCATATATATATATATATATATATATATATATATATATATGTATATGTATATATTGTTAGGAATAACAGTCCACAAGATAATTGAGGGGGGGGTGAATCAGTTATGATATAGATTATTAAACTTTAAACTTTATAAACCAAATCTGAAAATGTAAATGATAACACAGTAAATGCCAACACCATAACACAATATTTGTTGTCGAGGAAACCCTGGTAAAGGTAAAACCCCTATGGGAATTAACACCCACAAATAATATACCGAGAGTATAGTATCCCTGTTAGGAGCTTGTTACAACATTACAATACATAGTCCATGTTAGGAGACAGACCCTGTTAGGAGTCAAAAGAAATAGTAGGCTCACTGCCAAGGCACACTGCCCAAAGAAGGTTAAAGCCACCTTCAAGGATTCACAATTCGAACAAGTATATAAAGAAAATACACAATCCAGTGAACTGTCTGATAGCAACTATCTTTTTTTGGTCAGTTCCAATGAAGTACTCTTCTCATAAACTCTTCTCTACATCCAGCAGCCAAACACGCCTCACAACTTTCACTTCTTCTTTTCAATCTCTGTCAGATCTTTTCAAAAGAAAAGATCACTCATATATACCCTCTTACAATAATTCACTAGGTTGTCCAGTTAAGCTTTCCTAATACACAAATAATTAATTAGGTCAGCCAATTAAGAATTTCCAATATACAAATAATTATTTAAACCCTTGCTAAGATACGCATGGTACCTATAACAAGTAAACATCATTTACAATCTATCAATTATGCTTCCAAATCCATAATCCACGCTCATAATTCATTTTACACGCTACATGTCTAAAGTCGGCCATCAATTAGGTCTTCATCAAAATACATGCCACAACTGACATCACCAGTCATAAAACAACAATCGAACTCAACCCATTATTCCAACATATGTCAGTTGTGCATGAGTAAGCTCACATCATCTAAAATATCTTGGCCTGAAAGATATACCCAAAACACAGAGACCTGCTCTATCCAGAATCACAGTTACAGTCCAGAAATCAGTCTTCACCAAATCAACTGTAACATCCACAATATGAAATATAAAGCCAAGAGACCTTAGGAATAAGGTCAACACACATCCTTCTCCATAAATCCAACTTCAATCATTTTGAATCATCTGTACAATATCCGTACACTTCTTTCAATTTTTCATGTCCACAAAAATATATGTTGACATCAGTGACAAAACATGAATATCAACAACATGATCAGTAACCAAAACTTATATCATCCAACAACATCCCCCTTTGGAATTGATGGAAACATATGGGAAAATCCATATGCATCAACCCAAAATTACTCTCTCTCAATACAATATTCTCAATATCCTCAACACAAATCTCTCAAAAACAATAGGGATTTTCACATAGATTCCTTCCCCCTTTGGCAGCAATGGCAAAGGGTGCCATAACTCATCTGTAAGGTGTATATTTTTCAAATATTCATGTCCATCAACTAGATGCAAGATCACCCAAATGTACTCCATAGTATTCTCTTGTGATCACTCCCCCTAAGGAGTAGATCTATACATCAAGTCCAAAGAATGATATAGCTCTGAGATCCACTGAACTAAAGCACATCTGCATCATTTAATTACCACTGGGAGGGGCCACCACCCCAAGCATGCCTCTGAGATATTAAAAATAATATTTTGGAAAAGGTTTAGTAAATATATCTACTATCTGTTCCTTTGTGTTGATATACTCCAGTTTAATCTCTTTATCTGCTACCTTATCTCTCAAGAAATAATACTTAATAGAAATATGTGATGACATTAAGTTTTTCCATTAGTATACTTAAAGGGGAAAACATGATAAAGGTCATCAGTATAAGCATAACTAGAAGACAACAAGGATACCTGATGAGATGAAAGTGCCTATTGTAAAAATGATAAGTATAGACTTGCCCGACGAACATTGACAAGAGCCAAACCGATGACAAGCATTACCGACGATACAATATTGAGAACATCATCGACAAAGAAGAAAAGGCATACCCGAAAAAAAGTTCAATTAAGGGACACCAACGGAGTACAAAACTGACAGAACAGCCCAACCATCAGAACCGACAGTCAGTTATAGAACTCGCAAAAAGTGGATTTGACTTTACACGTTAGATAAAACATTGTAATTCTATTTATAGAGTTTTTATTTGTTTTAAATCTTTACTTGAGGGTGAAGCAAGCAAATTGTGAATGTTTTAAAGCATCCTAACAGATCTAAAACATATCTAACTAAATATCAAGGTCAAGTTATAAACCTTGGATCTAGAGTTAATTTGTAAAAGTGTGAATCAAGAATAGAGCTAGAAACTAGTATAAATAGATGTTCAATCATTTGTAATGAAGTGTGACTTGTAATCATTTGACAAATGATATTAGCCATGAAGATCATCTAAGTAGTAGAAGAGAACTCATGCAAAGTATGAAAATAGATCAAATCAGTTATCAAGAACACAGAAAGGCTACCGACGAGCAGAGACAAGGTATCACTCAATCACTCAAGGTGATTACATTTACATTGTAAGCTTTATAGGATCTTTTATCAGCAATTAGAGATTGCATTCACTATCAGATCAAAATTTATATTGTAGTTGCATTCTAACAAGTGCATCACAACTAAAATCCTTTTGCAGAAGGTGGACTTAACCGTTCTTTGATAAATCTCTTAACAAAGTGCACACCTAACGGTGTTGCTAAAG
>MU227113.1:394166-406165 GCA_018584345.1 Thuja plicata | reverse complement strand
TGCTTGTTTTAAATAACCAACTAGGTGCATTAACAAATTTTATCATGAATCAAGCACATAAGACAACAATCAGGGAGTTCAAGCAATCAATGTCTTCAAACAATGAGCAAGGGACAAAGCAACCTTGAACATGAACTTAGATAGTGTCATAGGAATTCTACTCCATAAGAATGCTACTTGTGTATGTTCTCAAATGTTTTCCAATCACGCACATAGTCCTATGAAAGAAAAAGTTGGTTGCACTATAGTTCTTAGTAATGACTTGACTCTTTTAACTTTTGCAATTTCAAGTGGGTGAAATCCAATCCTGGCACACCGAGCTTTTGATACAGTCTGAGAATTTAATCAATCAGGAGCTGTTGAGGAGACCTGACAACCCACAAGAAACTACACCCGTGGAGATTTCTTCCACAAGGACATTTATATAGCAGTTGTTACTACCATGGTGAAAATGGCTATTATCGCTTGAGGTTCCGTCTACGTGGTTGACCCAATAAAGGGAATGTCCACTACGGTTAACCCTCTCTAACAAGGAAGACTCACAATATGGACCACATGGGGACTTGGTTTGGATTCAAGGGTTCCAAGTTTCTGATTCTCCCAAAAGGAAAACGAGCATAATCCTCTAGCCCCTTCACCTCACCAAAACATAGAAAACAAGATTAATTGACCCACTAATTTGAAATCACCTCATTCAAGGCTCACACAACAACAAATGACACCAATCCCCCAAAGAGAGAAAGTATTGCCAAGAGTTGAATTCCAAACCAAGTTGACCAATGAGATGAAAACAAAATCCTTCCCTACCTACAAGGGGAGCTATCGTCAAGAAGAGCTTTGCATGTAAAACAAGCGAATGAAGCCCACTCTCTCAAGATTGCCACAAATAGTGTTCATAGGGCCTAATTACTGTGTGAAACATATATGCAAGAAAGCAAATCTAGGTCTATTTTTAGAGCACCAATTGGAAATGTGATTTATGGAAGAAAGAAACACTCAAGCTAAACACATGAGATGTTCATTTTAATTCTCAAAATCTAAATGTTATAGAGATCAACAAAATACATCAAATCCAATGCGATGCGAATTGTTTTGTTGTTTATCCAAGCAAGTCCAAATCAGCATCAGTAAAAACAACAAATCACAAACCACTTGAAATAGTAAACATTAGTGGTTAGCACAAAAAGTTAGAGATATATCAATATAGTAATGAAAATCAGATCTCTGGTACAGATTCTTATGTGAGAAAGTACATAGGGCCGCGCAAGAAAGTGCACAGTGCCGCGCGAGGAAACAAAAAGCTCACGCGAGGAAATGCACAGCCGCGTGATAAAATGCATAGGCAGTAAAAAAATTACAGAGACAACAAACCAGTCAGATCACAGTACTGACGCTGAATCTCGCGCGAGGAAGTACACTGTGCTGCATGAAGAAGTACACTGAACCACGTGATAAAACACTAGATCCAGCAAAATCTCGTGCGAACTTTCTCTACAGACAAAAAAACAAGTAAAAAAAAGATGAAAATTTCAGATTCGAAAATAAATTGACAAAAAATAGCTAAAAAGACAGAAAATGAATCTTCTTCCCCACGGTGGGCGCCAAAAATGTGTGCTAAAATGTTGACACACTTCTATGAATCATTCCATCTAAGGTTGCTCAAGAATGAGGCCTTAAATATCGATCCATAGCTCTCTAGTCATGGAGTGCAAAGGTGTTTAATGGAGGCCCTCATATTTACCTAGTTAGTGCCTATGGAAGTACACCATGAAATGAGAGATTCAATGCATGAAAATGAGATCTACTCTATATGATAACAATGCATGAAAAGAAATTAATCTATATGATAACAATGCATGATTATTCTATGAAAAGAAATACAAAGGCAAGATTAATCTATGGAAATAAACATGAATCTAATCTACATTAATAGCCATAGATGCAAGAAGAAGAAGACAAGAAGAGAGAAGTTACAATATTCAAGCTTGAGTGCTCAAATCCTCCTCCAAAATTGTTCTCCAAACCTGCAACATAACAATACTATGAAAACTTAATATGAAAATGAGAAGGAGAGATTTCCTTTTAAAGAGCAATGGACGGTTGAGATTAAGAGGCAAAAATCAAAGGCTATGATTAAGAGGCAAAAAATCCCACCACTTAGGAAGATGTGATGAAAAAGGGATTTTTATTTAATTTTTTGCCTTTTTCATCAATTAAAGTGCTTTAAGTGAGGATTTTTATTTATTTAATTAAAAGAGGGGTTTTCTTTCAATTAAATAAATTAGAAAATTTTTATTTAATTAAATGGGGGAAATTGAATTTAATTAAATAAGAGGAATTTTATTTAAATAAAAGGGAGAAATTTACTTTAATTAAAGAAGATAAATTTTATTCAATTAAAAGGGAGATTAAATCTTTTAATTAGATAAAGATGATCAAACCTTAGGAAATATTGAAATAATTGAATTAATTATAATTTGATCAAGGAAATTGATTTGAATTGAAAATATTTCAAAGCATTGATTCAGGAAATTGATAAAATGATAAAATAATAAATGGGGCCCAAAGTTTAGGCGACCATTTTAGGGTGCATACATTTTCTCCTCTTTGACTAATGTGTGATCATTCTAGGAACACATGTAGTCAAAGAATGCAGTTACATGTGATCATTCTGGGAACACATCAGGACAAAAATAAGCAAATTGAAAAAGAGACAAGGTCAACATCGAAATAAGTAATTGACATGTCAGAGATAAGAATCTCAAGCAAGGTTGATATAATTGATAAAGCTGAATCAAAGATTGAAGTTTGATCGATTACCTGCCCAATCAACATTAGTATAAGCCTACAAGGTAAAATATTCTTATTTTTCATACCATAATCTATATTCTATTGTCTCTTTCAAATATCTAAAAATTCTTTTTACAACAACAAAATGTGTTTCTTTAGGATCTGTCTGATATCTAGCCACAATTCCAACTGCATTGGTAATATCTGGTCTAGTGTGAGTTAGATATTTGAGAACTTCAATCATTGATCTGTACTTTGTCTATACAACAATTTGAGTCTCATCACTATTAGTCAGTTTATTTCCAGTCACCATAGGTGTCCCAATAGGTTTACAATCTTCCCTTCCAAACTTTTTCAACTTTTCCTTAATATACTTGGTCGGAGATATAAAAATGTCATTCTTACTCTAATTAATTTACAAACCAAGAAAAAATTTCATCTCACCAATCATTGACATGTCAAATTCATTTTCCATTTCTTTAGCAAACTTCTTACTTATCTTATCATTGCCTCCAAAAATGATATCATCAACAAAAACTACTACAATTAAGATTCCATCTTCATCAGTTCTCAAATATAAATTATTGTCTGCATTACCTTTTTTTGAAACCAAGATGAAGTAGATATTTGTCCAACCTTGCATACCATGCTCTTGGTGCCTATTTCAGTTCATGCAGTGCCTTCTTCAGTCTACAAACCATGTTTTCATCATCTGTCAAAGGAAAACCATCAGGTTGTTCAATGTAAACTTATTCTTCTAGATCACCATTCAAAAATGTTGAGTTTGCATCCATCTGATAAACCTTAAATTATTTATGTGCAGCATAAGCAAGAAATAATATAACAGCTTCCAATATAGCAATAGGAGCAAATGTTTCTTCATATTCTATGCCTTCTTGTTGTGAATATCCTTTACATACTAGTCTTTCCTTATTTCTTACCACTGTTCCTTCCTCATCCATATTATTTCTGAAAACCCATTTAGTACCAATCACATTTTTGTTCTTAGGTCTTGGAACCAATTCCCAAGCATTGTTTTTCTTTATCTGTTCAAGTTATTCTTCCATAGCTTTAGTCCAAGATTAATCTCTACATGCTTCATCAATAGTCTTTGGTTCAACTTGAGAAATTAAATAGATCTCATCCCTAGATCTAGATCTAGTCATCATACCTTTACTTGCATCACCAATAATTTTATCTGTAGGATGGTTCTTCTTAACATACCTTGGTATCTTCAATGTTTCAGCAGCTTTAGTCTGTTCATCTTCAATCTCATTGTCAATCATCAAAGATTCTCCAGGTTCAGCAGTAACCTCTTTCACTTCTGCAATCTAACCACAGTCATACATTCTTTCCTGAATCTGAAACTTTTCATCTATCCTCACATTGGTGCTTTCAATCAACTTTCTCAATATGAGATTGAAACATTTATATGCTTTACTCTTAGTGGAATAATCAAGAAAGATTCCTTCATCATTTCTAGCATCAAACTTGCATATCTGATCATCTCTCTTGATATAACATTTACAACCAAATATTCTAAAATATTATATAGTAGGTGTATGATCAAACCATAATTCATAAGGAGTCTTACTTGTACCTTCTCTTATCTGAATTCTATTCAGTGTGTACAAAGCAGTCTCAACTACTTCTCTCTAGTGAACATGTGACACATTTCCTTCTAGCAACATAGTCCTTGCAACATCTAATATAGTTATGTTTCTTCGGTCTGCTATCCCATTCTATTGTGGAGTTCTAGGAGCTGATGTCTGTCTATATATTCCTTTCTCTTCACAGTATGTATTAAATAGCTCTGATGTAAACTCTCCACCTCTATCTGATCTCAAACACTTTATCTTCAAACTAGATTCATTCTCAACTTTTGCTTTAAATAACTTGAATTTGTCAAATGCTTCAGATTTCTCTCTTAAGTATGTAACCCATATAATTCTAGAAAAGTCATCAATAAATAGTATAAAGTACCTTTCACCATGGTATGATCTTGTTCTTGTAGGACCACACAGATTTGTATGTACCAGATCCAACTTACCTTTTGTTGAATAAGCTTTGCTTTTAAAAGTGCTTCTAGTCTACTTCCCCATAACACACTCTCTACACATAGTGTTAGATGGCTTTAAAATTTTAGGTAGATCTCTTACTGCTTTTTTCATACTTTCCTTCACAATATTATCAAAATTAACATGATAAAGTCTTTTGTGCCATAACCAACTGTCGGCAACCTTCACAATAAAACAAGAAGCTTCAGATGTGTTCAATTCAAATACACTACCTCTAGATTTAGTACTAGATGCAATCAAGTCTCCTGCTTTACTTCTGATAGAGAATTTCCCATCAATTAATTTCAAGTGATAACCCTTGTTTACTAACTGTCCAACACTCAACAGATTATGCTTATGTCCATCAACAAGAAATACATTGTCAGTGTTAGTCTTTCCATCCAAAGAAATGGATCCAACTCTGATAATAAGCTTAGGAGTATTATCACTAAATCTGAAAACACCACCATCATGTTTTTTCAAACTCACAAATTTGTTTTTATCTCCAGTCATATGATGTGAACAACCACTGTCTATAACCCATTCAAATTTCTTTTCAACTCAGGATACTAAGTCTTTTTCTTCATGCATAGGTTCATCATCCTTAATAGAAATAAATCCAATTTAATCATAGGCACCATCATCATCATCAGATATACCCTCACTATCATAATAACTTTCCTTGTCTTTTGAATACTTAGACCTGAAAAAATTAGGGTTTGTGCTTTGGAACTCTTGTAGGACATCTAGATGCAAAATGACCAATATTGCTACATGAAAAACATTTAAAAGGTAATTTGCCTTTAAACTTTCCCTTACCTCTCTTCTCTCTTCTAGAAATCAGTGCCACAACTTCATCTATCTTTATTTCTTCTTCCTGTATCTATTCCCATTCATCAGCATAGGCTCCAAGTTCTTCCCTTAGGTCATTACGATTGGTGCTTGCATTTCCAGATAAGGTCTTTTTGTTCTTGTACACAGTTTCCTTGAATGCTAACTCAACTTTAGGTAAAGTGTCTCCCAATTTTGCGGCCTCAAATGTAGTTATCTTTCCAATCAACATCTCTTTGATAAAGTTTGGTGTCAAAGGTATAATCTCCTCTATAGCATTTATTTTGGTTCTAATACCAGTAACCACTTTAGTAATTCTCTGTTCATATGCCCTAATTTTCTCATCTTCTCTCATCTTCAGTGACTCCATCTTTGTCTTCCAGTTTTGTAGCTTTGCTTGCTTAGTAAACTTGTCTCCAATATATAATGCTTCCAATATTAACCAGATCTCATGTGCAGAATCCAAGTCCTTTACTTCAGTGAATTCTCCTTCTGAAAGTGCACTGATCAAAGACTTCGTTGCAACCATATTACTCGAAAAAAACTTCTTTTCATCTATAGTGGCCTTCTCTAACCCATCCTTAGTTGCTATCTTTTCTTTCTTCTTTGTGATCATCCAGGAATCAATTCCCAGACATAGCAAATGTGTTCTCATCTTGTTCTACCAACTGTCAAAGTTTTCAAGATTAAACTTCGGACTATCCTTCCTGTAGTAAGTCATCTTCAGGATCACCTCAAGCTATTAAGATTTCTATCTAAGGACCACAAGATATGATACCAATTGTTAGGAATAACAGGTCATAAGATAACTAAGAGGGGGGTGAATCAGTTATGATATAGATGATTAAACTTTAAACTTTATAAACCAAATATGCAAATGTAAATGATAACACAGTAAATGCCAACACCATAACACAATATTTGTTGTCAAGGAAACCTTATTAAAGGTAAAACCCCAGTGGGAATTAACACCCACAATTAATGTACTGAGAGTATAGTATCCTTGTTAAAAGATTTAGCCATGTTAGGAGCTTGTTACAACATTACAATACATATTCCCTATTAGGAGATAGACCCTGTTAGGAGTCAAAATAAATAGTAGGCTCACTGCCAAGGCACACTGCCCAAAGAAGCTTAAAGCCACCCTCAAGGATTCACAATCTGAACAAGTGTATATAAAGCAAATACACAATCCAGTGAATTGTCTGATAGCAATTCTCTTTGCTTGGTCAGTTCCAATGAAGTACTCTTCTCATAAACTCTTCTCTACATCTAGCAGCCAAACAAGCCCTGCAGTTTTCACTTCTTCTTCTTTTCAATCTTTGTCACATGTTTTCAAAAGAAAAGATCACTCATAAATATCCTCTTAAAATAATTCATTAGGTCGCCCAGTTAACCTTTCCTAATAAACAAATAATTAATTAGATTGGCCAATTAAGGCTTTCCAATATACAAATAATTATTTAACCCATTACTAAGATACACACGGTACCTATAAAAAGTAAACATCATTAACAATCCATCAATTATGCTTTGAAATCCGAAATTCATGCTCACAATTCATTTTACATGCTACATGTCTGAAGTTGGCCAGTAATTAGGTCTTCTTCAGAATACACGCCACAACTAACATCACCAGTCATAAAAAAACAATAGAACTCAACCCATTATTCCAAAATATGTCGGTTGTCCACCAATAAGCTTGCATCATCTAAAATATCTTCGCCTGAAAGATATACCCAAAACACAGAGACCTACTCTGTCCAGAATCACAGTTACAGTCCAAAAACCGCTCTTCACCAAATCAACTGTAACATCCGCAATATGCAACATAAAGCCAAGCAACCTTAGGAATAAGGTCAACACACATCCTTCTCCATAAATCCAACTTCGATCATTTTGAATCATGCATACAGTGTCCGTACACTTCTTCCAGTCTGTC
The DNA here is from genome assembly GCA_018584345.1 of Thuja plicata. Classification (NCBI taxonomy): domain Eukaryota; kingdom Viridiplantae; phylum Streptophyta; class Pinopsida; order Cupressales; family Cupressaceae; genus Thuja; species Thuja plicata. The sequence goes on along the minus strand of MU227113.1, from coordinate 398,545 downwards.
CTCTCCACAGAAATATATGTTGACATCAGTGACAAAATATGAATATCAACAGCATGATCAGTAACCAAAACTGATATCATCCAACAATATGTATATATGTATATATATGTACACACACACACACACACTCTATGTGTGTGTGTGTATACATATATATACATATATATTCATGTATATGTGTATATATTCATTTATGTATATATATGTGCATATATACATGCATATAGACATATATGTTTATATATGTTTGTATATATATACATACATATGTATGTATATATATATATATTTATATATATATTTGTATTCATTTATATATAGTTGTATATATAAATATGTATCATATGTGTCATTGTTCATGTATATATATGTAATATATGTGTGTATCATGTATGCATATCATTTTTCATGTATATGTATGTATGTATGTATCATGTTTCATATATCTGCGTGCGCGTGCGCGCGCGCACACACACACACACATATACATATGTATGTATCTACATATATGTATACACATACATGTATATATATACACACATGTACATGTGTCTATATACATGTAGATATATATGTGTGTGTGTGTGTGTGTGTGTGTGCATATAAGTATATGTATTTGTATATGTATATGTATATGTGTGTGTGTAGATGTCCAAAAACATTAATTTAATTAATATTCCCCTTTTTATTCATCTAACTATTAAATTTAATCAATTTAATAGTTTCCCCCTTAGTACAATACTATTCCAATCTATTTAATTTAATACATTCCCACAATTCCCTTTTAATAAATTTATATTTATTAAATCCCTCATATTCCTAATTCTTCTAAACCAAGATTAATTCAAATTTAATTTGAATAATTAATCTAAGCCTAGCATAAAGACATATTAATCCAATCTAAAAGCCTACCCTATGCCTACTCTACTCCTACCATACCCTACTTATTCCTCCTAATAAACCTACTCCCCGACTTAAGCACACAATAATCACACTTAAAGTGTGATTCCTAACCTTTTTAGCACTAATAGAGTGATCACACATTTGTGAGAAGCTCCTCCCAAGAGAGACACCCAACTCTCTTAAATGCTCTGACAACCTTGTCTCCCACTCCTTTCTCCAAGGTTTCTCACACATGTGTGAGCAACCTTGAGCCTCACAAAGCATTTAATGCTAAAATTGACTCCTCTTCTTAGTCTATGTGTCCCTTATGTGGCTCCTATGTGAATCCCACATAGGTGCCACCTCATCCAAGCCTCACTCTTTCCTCCAAAAATATATAAGTAGAGGCCCTTTCCTCTCTCATTTCATCTCTCAATTGTGCATTTTTGTTATGCTAGAATTGCTTTAGAATTTCATTTCTAGTTTCATGATTTTGTGCTTAAATCACTTAGAAATCATATGCTAGGATAAGCTTGGTTAATGAATCTTATTTTCTTTATTGTCTTGCATCTCATTTCATAGTTTTTGATCATCTTCAAGGAGGATTTTGAGACTAGTTCTTGAATTCCTTCTTCTCTTCCCATCTTCCATTCATATTTGCATTGCATTGGGGATCCTCTATCATTTGTGTTTAAGAGAGCATCCACATCCCATTTTATGAGAAAATCTAATAAATCTTTTGTAGGGTGCAACTTATTGTAGCTCAATATGATGTTATTTGGTTTTCTTTGCTACTTTCATGCTCATTTCATGTTTTGAATATTATATGTGATAACCCACTAATGTTTGCATGTTTGAGCTTGCTCCCAATAGGTTGAAGAATTCCTCATACACATTCTAACACACTCGGTAGGACCCACATTCCTAAAACTTTCTTAAACATCCTTTTTATTCAAAATTTTGCCAAACTCTCAGATCGTCATCTCTGTTGTTACGCAGAGGTGTCTACACATACGTTGGTTCTATCTGACCATCATTGGACATATGCATTGTACTGAGATCTATGCCTGGAACTGGGTGTCTCTTTCGTGGAACCTCCCCAACACTCTTTTGGTCCATAACATCTCTAGTTGTAGGGTTTTTGAGCTTCTTACATGAGTTTAGCATTTTTTTTCTGTTAGAGATCAATTTTATAGGGGTTCCTAATGCATCATCCAAAAAAAATTAAAAAATCAAAAGCATTATCCTTCACTTGGTGTTATATCCTTTTGAGTTTCATAGTACCCATATCTTATCAAGACCCATCATTAGGCTCCCTTGACTAAGTATTATTTAGGAAATCCCATCTTGTCTTTGTGGCCTTATCACCTTGATCAAAAGGTTGGTTTACATTGACAAAGAACCTTGTCCTCTGAAGGCCACGATTCTGTCTTAGGTTGACACAATCACATCCATTTAATCTTACACTAGGGAAGGCAACTCATAATCCTCTGTTACACCAAGTCATCCTTAGGTCCTTAACACACCCCCATCATTTTAGCATCATCATCCAAAACATCAAGTCCCAAAATCATTGCACTATCATCTAAGAATCTTACACCTCACGTAGAATCTTGCATATCTTTAGAACATCCATTTCATGCCACCCAAAAATTGATCCAAGAAGAGGAAGGACATGGACACCAATCTCACTACTAGCTCATCTAATCTAACAGTGGACCCTAACAACACCATAGTGACTTTTAATCCTCAAAACCAAGCACCAAACGAATATGTATGGGCCGACCCAGATGAGATTCCAACAATAAGTTCCATGGAAGCATTCATGAGTCATCCTAGATATGCGGACATGGTCAGTGTCATTATAGGATACAAAAACCACACCATCATGGCCAACTTTAAGTGAAAAGGATTCCAAATACCACCTGGACTTCTACCACCATGGATCTCGCTACCTATAACCATTCTGAGAGAATTTTTCCATCCCATGGTAGAAGAAATTGTTGACCCACTTTAAAGGACATCCCGGGTTACATATCTCATATCCCATTTGCTCCAACCCATATCTAGTCAAACCATAGTACACACCATGGCACAACCAATGCCATTCACCATCATGGGGTCGTGAGCCTCCAATATTTTTCCACCTCTGCCATCACAACCTATCCAACCATCACTACCTATCCAACTGTCACAACCCATCCAACCCATTTCTTCCCAAGTTTCACAACCTATGGTTGGCACACAACCAATCAAAACACAATCAATTATTGCTCAACCTATAAACACTTGACCAATCCTCTCGCAACCACAAGTCACGCAAACTGCAAACACCTCAATACCAACATCCCTTCCACCAATCATACCTACATCACACCAGAAAAAACAAAAATTAACTACTGGCATGCTACCCACGGGTTCCTTTAACCAACCATTATTTCCAAAAGGGACCACCTTTCATGCTTAGCCAGCTCTACCCTCACAGAGTGTCCTAGCACCTATTGCGCAGATACAGCCCAATCTAACACCTTTGCAGCAAGCCTCCCAAGTTGTGAAAACCATGCAAGCCGCCTCATCATCCACTTAGAGCTATTCTCAGGCTGCCGTGTAATCACTTGGGATACCAATATATTCCAATAGCACAAACCATGCCACTTCCCAAGTGTAACAACCATTCATCAAATCCTTCATCACTGTGCAGCCCGTTGTGCAACCCATCCAACAACAACAACCCACCTACACCAATTATTTTGTCATGCCTCCATCTGCAGCATCACAAACCATCCCACCTCCTCAACAACCAAGAATCCCCTCTCGTATCAACTAACTCACTCCTTCTAAAAGGGGAATTCACCCACGACTCACATATCCCATGCACAACAGTGTTGCCACGTAAACATCTTATGTGGGTTTGACCTAGGATCATGCAATATATCTGATACCCTAGCAAGCCCAACCTTTTTATAAGAAACACCACAACTACAAAATACTTTACCTTCAATCCCCCAATAATACCTTTCCCAACTGTAGTTACCACCTTCACAACCCACTTACATCGTCAACCAATCCCCTTATCACACACCTCAATGTCCCCCATAAAATCCATCATACTCACCAGCTGTGTTTGACCCATATCAGGCACCCAGCTCCAATGTATTGGGAACACCTACCTATATAAAATACAAACAATTACAACATAATTATTTACTGTACCTATAGAACAGATTAATTCTAACTCATAACATCAATTCAAACCAACTTCAAATCAAGTCTATAACACAAACTGCATTCTACTACCCCAACAAGGATAACTCCCTAAACATAATTCTAAGTCCAAGGGTACCCTAGAGAGTATCTTGGTTAAATCTCTACACATCAACAGTTCAAGGATTTTGAAGGCACGCTCAGACCTGTGTAGCCAGGTGGAGACGATGCCTGGTACCTGCATCCTGCATCACCAACTGATATGCATATACAAATATATATAAAAATAGACA
>MU227113.1:365066-387133 GCA_018584345.1 Thuja plicata | reverse complement strand
GTGAACACTAAGGAACAGTTGGCAGACATATTTACAAAAGCATTTCCCAAGGATGCTCATGAGTATCTAAGAGGTAAATTGGGGGTGATTCCCCTAGTAGAGGCTAACTAGTTCTGAATGGCACTGTCGCATCAAATGTTTTAATCAGAACACTTGACACATTGATGCACAGTGAGTCACATTTTTAGGATGCTGCCTAAAAAATATGAAGTGGAAGATAAGAACATAAAAGAAGATTAGTCATAAACAAAGATGACGGGAACATCATTATACAAAGATTAGAACAAGATGAATCTGCATAATGAAGATGTCAACATCTTTGACATTGTTGTCAAAGAGAGAGAAGATTGCTAAAATAAATGATTGATAAAAACAACTGAAAGAGGGAGCTGAACAGACATAGAAAGATATCCATGTGATTACAGACACAGAGGGAGTAATATTGTATAGATAAGAATCAGAATGAAGCTAAAGACATTAATGAAGATTTGTTCATATCAAGAACACACACTTTTTGGATTGTTTGGTAACTTTGGTTGGAAATTATTGTTTTACAGTTTAATGTTGCCATCAATGCCAAAGAGGGAGATTGCTGGAAAGATTGCTACAATGTAGAAAATTGTTGTTTTGTCATTAATGTCAAACCTTAACTGGTGAGAATATTGTTGTATGTTTGAGTACCATATCTATTTATTGATGAAGATTTGAAGAATAGGATAACAAGAAGACCAAGTAAATGGTTGAGTTATGAGTATACACTAGGGTACTTGATCATTTGACACTTTGACAAAGTGATATGTTGTTTATCTTTCACTGACAGTTCACTGGAAGGTCCATGCCAAGCAAAGCAAAGTCGATGTTGAGAAAAAAGAAAGGTGATGCCGAGCAAATAAAAGATGATGTCGAGCGCAGGTGAAATGTCGAGGGAGACAGAGAAAGCCGAGCAATAGTATTTTATTAATTGATGAGATTTGAGATCTATGGCCGACATACTTGATTTTATTGGTATATGCATTGTTAATTAAGATTGGTCCACACTCATTTAATACATGGGAAACTGTTATTAGTGCATGGATTCAATGTTTAATTAATGACTGTATTGGAGAAGTAAATTAAATGTAATGATGAAAAGATCTGTTGGATCTGACCTAACCTAAGATCTATGATCTTGATTAAGAAGAAAAAGATCTATCTAACCTAGATGAAGAGGTATAATATAACCTACTGTGGTTATTATTATTGTATCCGAGTGCAAGGAGAAGTTGTATGCAAGAGTATTGCATGGTTAATTGATTGATTGGAAAAACCTAGCAGAGAAGGCTGAGCAGAGAAGCAGAGAGATTTCTTGATGGATTTTCAAGAAGATTTGAAGTTTGAGATGAAAATGGAGGCCACTCAGTGAATTAGCATTAGAGCTAAAATTGGATCTAGATTTGCAAAGTAAGTTGTATGTATCAGATCACACTTGTTGATTACTTTCTAACCATTGTATTAGATAAAATCCTTTAACCAGGTTGACCTAACAGTCATTGTATAAATCCTTTGAAAAAGGTGACATTCAGATTGGAATGTTCTAAGTCCTCTAACAAGGCCACTCTTGACAGGGTGATTAAATCCTTTAACCAGGTCGCATTTGACAATGTGTTTTGTAACCTTTAATACGGTTGGCTCCTAACAGGGCATCACTTTAGAAGAGTGAAATTTTGGTAGCATGTTACTGGTGGTTTTTCCCATATTGGGTTTCCACATTAAATCATGGTGTCAAAATGTGTGAATGTTTATGTTGTGTTTTACTGTTAAGTTTCAGTAAGCTTATTTCATTACTACAGTAAACTGCACATGTTTGTTGTTTATTGCTGTCGAGCAGATCTGAGTTGTTGAAGTGGTATAAAGTTTTATATGGCACATCTAGACCTGAGGATAAATGATTCACTCCCCTCTTAGTTATTCTAAATTCATTCTAACAAATACTTGATGATGGAGAACTGAAAAGCCACCGGAAGCAACTGAAAGAAATAGTTATTGTAACCGAAAAGTCACTGGGAAAGCTGACTGGTCATGAGAGAAAACTATTTATTGTAAAATCTCTTGATTGGAAAAGGTGCTTCTTTTCTACAAAAGTAAGAGTGCTGGAGTAGGGAGAAGATGACATTTCATTCATGCATTTCATTTCATAGCATTAGAGGTTGTTGTTCTAGTTTTCTAATTTGTAATAGATTTGACAATAAGTTGTAAGCAATAGAGATCAGAGCATCATCATTTGTTATGTTCATGATAAAGAGAGATCTTCTTTTAAAATAGAGAATTTGAGGAAGGTCTTTCTGATTATTTTCAATTAGAGAATTGTTGTAGTTGGTTTTGAGCATTATCTTACATCTTAGAGTCAGATAGCGAATGTGTTGTGGATAAGATGTGTTTGCAGCCATTTATATTGCAGAAACTGGAATAGTTGATCTTCATTTTCATTTCATTCTGCATTTTTTTTGTATAACTAACATTCATTCTGCATTACCAATGTCGAGGAGTCATAAGATGTGTGGGTTCTCAAAGTTGGCTAGGTTTAGGATTGAGTTCACTGCTCGAGTTAGTTCTGCCGAGGGCTGGCTTGGTTTTCCTCTTCCATTCTTAGGATAAGAATGCACCCAGTTAGTTTAGGAATAAATCAAATTCATTGAATATCATTCATAAGGGAGCTGTACCTTTGAATTTAGAGGAAATCTATCAACCTGATGATATATTATCCAACTGTTGGTATATGATAATTTCTTTTAGATTTGGGCATTTGAGAGTTATATTGGGAAATAACAATCTATTTACCAACAGTATATATATATACCGACATATACATAGGGGGGGTCATTAAATGACTAAGGATTATACATGTTGGATATACTTAACATTTTGTTAGTATTTTAGACATATCAGTTTTTTGATACTAATGTCAAAGGGGGAGATTGATGACATTAATTTGTCATTAGTATTCAAACAACATTTTCGATAAGCCTATGCCAAAAGATAGAAAAGGGCAAATCGAAGATCAGATTGACAGATCACCAAAAATGACTAAGTACAGAGAGAACCGATGACACAAGGAAGTGTGTAAACCAAAAATCACAATACAAAGAGTTAAAGATGAAACCAATAGAGGAACCCTAAATGCAAGTTACAGTGTAGACCGATGAAATAGATATAGTGCAACCAATAGTAAAACTTGAAGGACAGTCAAGCATGATCGAAAGACAGAACTGAAAGTTAGTTGTAGCCCGCAAAAAGTGGATCTGACTTCCACGCCAGATAAAGAAAGGGAATTCTATTTATAGGATATTTAATTGTTTTTAAACCCATTTCTTTAGGGACAAGAAACATTAATGTAAGTGTTTTAATTAGTCTAACTGATTTAAAGCACATAGACTAGGAGATCTAGGTGCAAGTTGTAAACCTAATCTTAGAGTTAACATTGTTTTTATCACAACTTGATGAAATCAATCCATTTATAAATATATGATGTAATCATTCATTAGAATGTGTGTGTAAGAGAGAGGATAACAAAACAAGCACATCTATGAATTGAATTGAGAGTTTTAAGAACTAGAGTAGAAAAAGAAGAATTTGGTTAGTAGAACCAAGAATAGAGGAAACCGATAATCAGAGGTATTATTCAGTCATAGTTAAGGTGATATTATTTTGTATGTGAACTACATAGGATCTATATCAGCAATAGGAGATTGCATTTACTAGATCAATTTGTAATTTTTTGTCATTCTAACAAGTGAAGCAAAGTGTACGAAATCCTTTCAAGAAAGGTAGATTTAACAGTCCAATATCAAATCTCTTAACCGAGTGCACACTTAACAATGTTGCTAAAAGATCCTAATAGAGTAGAATTGAATAGGTCTCAACTGATACTCCTAACATGGTAGGTCATCAGAAGTTATCAAAATTGTAAGCCTTAACCAACCCCTTCCATTCTGCAGATAGTGAAGTTTTATGGGTGCCATCCCCACCGCAGTTTTTACTTCCTAACAAGAGTTTTCTGCTATATCATATCTTGTGTTATGTTTAAATTATGTTCATGAATGATTCATATGTTTATTAATGTTATGAATTGATATAACTCACACAAAGATAGTATAGATCATATTGAATGGATATGCAAGTGATTACTAAGGTTAATTGATTAAAGGATAAGAAAAAGTTTTAGAGGTACTGATTCACCCCTCCCCTCTCAGTAATACTTCCCATTAAACCCAACAAAACTCTACTGGGAATTAGCACCCACAAATAATGTACTGAGAGTATAGTATCCCTGTTAAAAGATTTAGCCCTGGTAGGAGCTTATTACAAAATTATAGTACACAGTCCCTATTAGGAAACATACCCTATTAGTAGTTAATAAAAGTAGTAGGCTCACTACCCAAGAAAAATTCCCAAAGAAGGTTAAATCCACCCTCAAGGATTCCCAATCCAAACAAGTGTATATAGGAATATACAATCTAGTGAACTATTTGATAGCAACTATCATTTCTTGGTCAATTCGAATGAAGTAATCTTATCACAAAATCTGCTCTACATCCAGAAGCCAAACAAGCCTCGCAGCTTTCACCTCTCTTCCTTTTCAATCTCTTCCAGTACCACATCTTTCCAAAAGAAACTATCACTAATATGCCCTATTACAATAATTCATTAGGTCAACTAGTTAAGCTTTTGTAATACACAAATAATTAATTAGGTCGGCCAATTAGGCTTTCCCAATATACAAATAATTATATATCCCCTTGCTAAGATACACACCACACCTATAACAAGTAAACATCATTTACAATCCATCAGTTATGCTCCTAGATCCGCAATCCATGCTCATAATTCATATTACACGCTACATGTCTGAAGTCGACCACTAAATAGGTCTCCTCCAGAATACACACCACAACTGACATCACTAGAATGCTCATGCCAATCAAAATCAACCCAATATTCCACAATATGTATACATTCCTCCAGTAAGCTTACTTCATCTAAAATATATTTTCTAGTAAGATATACCCGAAACACTGAGACCTGCTCTGTCAAGCATCACAGTTACAGTCCATAAACCACTCTTCACCAAAACATCTGTAACATCCTCAATGTGTAACATACAACCAAGCAAACTTATGGATAAGGAAAACACACATCCTTCTTCATATAACCAATTTTGATCATTCTGAAACATCTGTATAGTGTTCGTACACTTCTTCTAGTCAAGTAACCAGTCTGTTCTTTCCACATAAACATATATTGACATCAGTGACAAAACATGAATATCAACAACATGATCAATACCCAAAACTGATATCATCCAACATTTTCCACCTCCCTTGTCATCACCTTTCACTTAACCCAACCCTTCTTCATGTCGCTCAGGCACAATGACTGCAATAACATATTTCACCAAATCAGTTTTGAGACCAACTCTCCTCATTCCTCACTCTATTCATAGCTTTTGCCAGCGAATATCTAGTTTTAGAAACAATCCAATCCTATCCCATTAGGGTGTATCATCCTTGCATTGTCTTATCAAATCCTCCATCACACAATCCTACTCATGGCGAGAACTTTGGACTGAATGACTGCTTGGTCATGCAGCCTTTTTGTTGATTATATATTTTTGTGTCAATCGAAACCTACTCATTACCACTGTGATCTTCTATATCTTGGTGTGTCATGACTAGTGACTCTTGATACATGTTTATTTTGCAATATGATCTATTTTTTGGTATATTTAGCACATTTTTGTTGATTGCGTCGTTTGGATAATGATCAACTTCCTAGGGGCAGGGTCTAGTATACCTCCATCAAGTCCTTCAACAAGACCTGGGTGTACTCGGTCTCCCTTTGACCATCATTGCATTGGTTCCTTCCTCTCTATATGATCTTCATCTATGCTCCTAAACTTTACCTCATATGTCTAGCATCCAGTCCACGCTAAGGAACCATGTCATCTATGTTTTCTAACATCGGATGCATACCTCCTCTCACAATATCAAACTAGGGTGTGCTCTCCAAAATTAACACAAATGGATCTCCAATTCTCATTCGTTGTATTTACATTCATGCTTGCATCTTGCATTATGGAAGACTTCTATTTATTTAATTCTCTTCCCTTATCCCTTCTCCCTTCCTCCTCTTTCTTTTTGCATCTATTTTTTCAATAAAATCCCACAAACACTTCCCTTGTTGCATTCTTTTATCAAGGGGGCTAAACCTCATACTGCCGAAGCTTTGACACCACTCCTAGAAACCTGACTTCTTCTAGGGAAACTTTTTTCCTTCTCTTTGACACAACGCCACTTGCGGTGCCATGTCAAAGAGGGGCAAAATGTAGATGTCCAAAAATATTAATTTAATTAATATTCCTCTTTTTATTCATCTAACTATTTAATTTAATCAACTTAATAGTTTCCCCCTTAGTACAATACTATTCCAATGTATTTAATTTAATGAATTCCCATAATTCACTTTTAATAAATTTATATTTATTAAATCCCTCATATTCCCAATTTCTCTAAACCAAGATTAATTCAAATCTATTTTGAATAATTAATCTAAGCCTAGCCTAAAGACCTATTAATCTAATCTAGAAGCCTACCCTAAGCCTACTCTACTCCTACCCTACCCTACCTATACCTCCTAATAATCCTACTCCGCCACTTAAGCATACACTAATCACACTTAAGGTGCGATTCCTAACCTTTTTAGCACTAATAGAGTGCTCACACATGTGTGAGAAAATCCTCCCAAGAGAGCCACCCAATTCTCTTAAATTCTCTTACAACCTTGCCTCCCACTCCTTTCTCCAAGGTTTCTCACACATGTGTGAGCAACCTTGATCCTCACAAAGCATTTAATGCTAAAATTGACTCCTCTTATTAGCCTATGTGTCCCTTATGTGGCTCCTATGTGGATGCCACATAGGTGCCACCTCATCCAAACCTCCTTCCTTCCTCTAAAAATATATAAATAGAGGTTATTTCCTCTTGTATTTCATCTCTCAATTGTGCATTGTTATTATGCTAGAATTGCTTTCGAATTTCATTGCTAGTTTCATGCTTTTGTGCTTAAATCACTTAGAAATCATATGCTAGGATAATCTTGGTTAATGAATCTTCGTTTCTTTATTGTCTTGCATCTCATTTCATATTTTTTGATCATCTTCAAGGAGAATTTTGAGAATATTTCTTCATAGTAGTTCTTGAATTCCTTCTTCTCTTCCAATCTTGCATTCACATTTACATTGCATTTGGAATCATCTATCATTTGTGTTTGAGATATCACATCCACATCCCATTTTTATGAGAAAATCTAATAAATCTTTTGCAGTGTGCAACTTATTGTAGCTCAATCTGATGTTTTTTTTTTTTTTAAAAATTTGTTGCTTTCATGCTTATTTCATGTTTTGAATCTTATATGTTCTAACCCACTAATGTTTGTATGCTTGAGCTTTCTCCCAACAAGTTTAAGAATTCCTCATACATAATACACACACACACACACACACACACAAGTATATATGTACACACACACACACATGTGTGTGTGTATTTACATATATATGTGTGTGCGCATGCGCGCGTGCACACACACACACATGCATACATACATACATACATACATAATGTTTCATATATGTATATCATCTTTCATGTATCATGTGTATTATGTATGTATATATTTACATATCATCTTTTATGTATGTGTATCATCTTTCATGTATTTATATCATCTTTAATTTATTGAACTCTTTTTATTGTGTACATGTACATTTAAATTTAGTAATTGATTCTAGTTCAAGAATGTAGTTACACTTTAAAATTATTTTTGGATTTTTCAGGAAAAATATATAGAGTTTACTTGACATTATATTAAATATTTTAGGTACACATAGAGCTATATACATCTCCAGATATATATTATTATACAGCATGGTTGATCATCCAATTACCTCTGAGAGTCAATTTACACGAACTAATTAGGAGATTTAGAGATTGAGAGAGTCAATAAATAGTTCTAGTAACACTACTATTTATAAGAATAGTTGTCAGTCCATTCTTGGTAGCCTGATTAGTATTAAGGATGACATTCATGGTGCTACTCTCTATGTAGTAGCTACTATAGAGGTCATTCTTGATAGGAAGAGGCGAGAGGTTTCTTTTGGCTTGTCTCTTATTGAGGTACAATGATTAGTGCCCAAAGATACCCTGAAACAACAATGTTTCCCATTTTATGTCGGATAGAAGTATGTGAAGGGATACCAGGTGACCAGATGTGAGGATCTTTCTATGGTAGTTTTGATATACCCATGCTTTCTTGCTGCTCATGGTCATTATCCAAATAACAACCAGATTCCACTTTATTTTGTACAACATCTTTTTTTTGAGGTTCATTTAGCCAAGGTCGTGAATTACACTAATTTGCCACCATATCTCAAACATGGGTGTGATAGGCTTGTTGACAGAGATGCTTACCGTCAAGCCAATTGATATTTTCCAGCACACATGGTCATTGTTGGTAAGAGGGAACTTTTTATTGCTCCTACATTGGGTCATGAGGCAAATGAGGTTGTTCATAGTACCCAGCTCTGAGAAGCCATTGACAAAGTTGGGGACATTGCTGTAGCTGTCACTTCCATATCTAGTGATCAGGTTGGCTAGTATTTGTTGACTCGACAAAGCTCTAGATCTTCATACAGAGCATCCTTTGGCAACACCTTTAATGATATTTATAGTGTTGTGGGTATCCGTTCACATTCTATCCTAGAGGATGTGATAAGAGAGTTGGCATGTGTTACACTGACTAGTTTGGCTAAGGATCTATTGGATGCATATGCATTTATTGCAATAGACCATGATATCCATATATCGGATGTCAGAGCTTGTGTGGGTACTATCAAATACTCTCAATGACATCATTCTCACCACCCACACTTTTTGCATAGTGGTAGTGCCGATGATCAAGATCCACCTACCAACCACTCTATTGGTACATTTTTCAGTGTTTTATTGTTCATTGTTTTGCGAAATAGCGAAGAAATCATTATTTTTCAAACATAAAAATAAGGGTTGTGAAATAGAAAATCCATTTGAAATTGATGGAAAAGACGTTGTTCATTGTTTCATTGTTGTCTATTTTGCAAAATAGTGAAGCCATCACTATTTGATAAAGACACAAAATAGGGTTGCAAAATAATGAACCCATTTGAAATCATAAAAAAAAACCAAACTTTTGTCATATTTTCAATGAGGTGGAGCAAAATTTTGTTGTCATTATGATGAAAACAATGTCGCAAGTATAACAACCTTGTGGCACATTTATTTGGTTTGTTAGGCTATTGATGTCGCAATTTTGACGAAACCCTGCAGTTTAAAAAAAATAAGGATTATAAATATATATATATATATATATATATATTTTGCAAATAAAATCAAAAATTTATATAACACTTACCATAGGTGGCCCTTCATGTAGACTGCCATAATTTTATAGTCCTGATGACTAATTTGAATAGTTCATAACGCAGAACAAAAATAATTTGATGATTTGAAATAAGTGTAACGACATCTTTGAACATTCAAGGGACCACAACTTAAGCCAAACAAAAGAAAAAATATGCCAATTCCATTAATGAAGTAATCTCAATAGTACATAAAATATTATAAACATTTCAAATCAGTTAATAATTAATATTACAATGGGTCAACAAACATGAACCTCAATATAATTAAATAAAGTACTTATAAGACTGTCAAAAAATTGAAAGTACAAAAAAATATATTGATTATTTGTAATGATTATGATCATGATCATCCATTCTAATGTCATCAAAGCCTCTACGTTGCAGTGGACTTGGAACATAAGTTAAACTGACAAGAAAGTCAAACTTGAGTTAAATCAAAGCATGAACTATGTTATTTGACAATGACATCTTATGACTCTCATCCACTACCTCCAACACTCCTATTACTACCTATTGCAGCATGATCCCATCGTCTAGGTTGTTTATCCCAATATTTTGAAGTGCCCAGCATGTCATCACCACCTTTATTGAAACCCTCTTGTTGGAATGTATTATCTTTCAATGTAGGATCGTGATCACTAACTTTAGAAGAATTTCATCCATCATTCAATTTTGAAGTATCCCACCCATCACTTCCCTGTCTATTCAACTCACTTTCCCAGAGCTCACATTCCAAGCTCCTCTGGAAAGGGATTCAAGAATCTTGCTGCCAGAATTGATGTCCCATTCCTCAATTTTTGATCTCCATGCATCAACAGAATTTCACCCCCACCTATTATTAATATTTGAGTAATTTGCTCCCCTTCTGGAGAAACTAGAGAAACTAAATGATAAGCCATATCTCTACACATGATTCAATAAATGAGGTAGCAATGCCAATGATACATCTAATAAACATACATCACTGATATATGTCTGAGTAATGTATAAAGGTATGATCAACAAGACATTGGTGCAGTAAGCTAGTCACTGAGTACATCAGCTACAAAGTGGAAAAAGGAGAAAATAGAGTTGGAATTATATTTGAGTTATATAGTTACATAATTAATTCATGATGTTTTTAATGTTTATGCCATTACATAATTAATTCATGATGCACTTTTTAATGTTGTTAATTCACAATGTTACAACTATTGTAGCTCTCCTAGAAGTTTCCATATGATCAAATCCTAATTACTCTATGCCTATTTATGATTAGACATTATTTGATCATATATTTGGGTATTTCATTCCCAAAAAAATTGGTGTTTCCTCATGTTTACCCCGCATAGTGACACGATAATGGGGCCAACATTGAATTTTTCAATTTGTGCATGTATGGAGTGAAACTTGACATGGTTAGCCTAGATGCATGTATTGACAATATGGGAGGTTTTCAAGAATCAAACATGAGGTCATGCTATATAAAGGAATCTCATCCTTCCTAATAATACAAGTTGATTTATTCTTCATCTCTTTCATATATTGTTCTTAGCATTTCTTTGGTTAATGGTTTCAAAAGATGAGACTCTCTGAGCCTCACCTTGGATGTATTACATATCAGTTTGTGCCTTTTCATTAGCAATGAATATTAAGATGATATTTAAAAATCTCAATGAATATAAAGATGATAATATGAAGCTAAAAAATGACTATATTTTGTTTATGTAACTTAAACCGTAAGGTTTGTCACTCTAATGCTAAAACCAAGTGAAATTAACTCCTAACACCTATTGGTGGAAGAAGAAGATACCAAATAACTAGAATATGATGTATGATGATCAACATCAATAGTTAGTTGATGATGTGTCAGGCGAAGATGTCAAAGAAGAGGAACTAGATCGTGATGATGTAGGAGTTAATTTTCATAAAGATGATATCTGTGTGAATGATAACATTATCAAAATTGATATTAGTGATGACAATGATGATATGACCAATCCTTACAATATTGACTATGGATTGGATGATATAGACACAAATTTAGATGAAGAAGATCAATGCCATTCAAATGTATGAGTTATGCAATTATATTATCTATTTTGATATTGATTTATTGATATAATTATATTTGAATTATTCATGTAGGAGCATCCTGGGGTAGTTGGAAATCTTGTATCACCAACAATATGTTTTAGTTTTTTTTTTTTTTGGGTAGCAAGCTTGGTTGGAGACCTGAGTTTCTTGGTCACTTTGGTGATAGTTCTCAGTTGGAAGATGTGTTTCTTCACCGACGGACTCGATGATTGGACTTTGTGGTGCTCGGTGATGATTTGCTCGATGTTGTTCCATTCGGTAACACACTTCTCAGTGGTGTCTATTCAGTGGAGTTTAGCTCGGTTGTGCCTCTCTCCGAGTGGCTTGGTTTTGGTGTTCTTGATCACTGATGAGGGTTTTATGTTTGTTTAGGTTTCCCAACTGGTGCATTTAATTTGGGTTTTCATTCCTTGAGTTTTGGATCAACCGTTGGAGGTGTGAGGACCTAAATCTTATTTGGTTCACTCCTATATGCAAATTTGATGACCGTTGGATGCCGAATGATGGATAACACATTGGGTGTTGTGTTCTTGAGGCTTACTATTGCTTAATTGAATCATTTTATTGCAAAGCCAACTTGTGGCTGCATTATATAAAAGTAGGGTATGGGTAGAGTGGGAGGGGGAAGTTAGAAGCAAGAGAGATTAAGTAACTAATACCAGGGATAGCTTGTGGGCTTAGGAAGATCTATGAGCAGATCCAAGTCTTGTTGTTGTTTTGTATCTAGCCATAACCGGGAAGGCCTCATAGCCTTATATGTTGCATGTAATTTCATGTTACTGAATATGATATGAATTGATATGTGTATATATATTATGTTGTTATGGTTTCTGTTGTGTTATTTGTTGAATGCTGCAAGGTTTGGACTATCTATTCTTTGATCCTCCATCCTTGACTCCGTCAGGTGGTATCAGAGTGAAGTTGATATGGGTGGTCCAAGTTAAGGTTGTGATTCTTGGAAGATGCCTCCAAGGAGATTGATCCCTAGGGAGGACGAATATATTGTTGATGTGATGGAGGAGAGGATAACATAAAAGGTCAGATTAGAGATTAGATCTGAGATGGATACGATGAAGAATGAGTTGGTCACCAAAATTTTGAGAGTTGTTACTGGATTACAAAGAGGTCCTAGATTGGATGGTGGTTATGAAGAGGTTTCTAAAGAATTTAAAGATACTGGATCTAGTGGAGATGACAGTGTCAATCAGATGGAGAGATCTGGTGAAGGAGGAACTAATTAGTCGCAAAGATATAGTGCTCGGTTGAGTACAAGTTATCGAATGAAGGTTTACAATTTCTTAGGTACATTGAGACCCGAGGAGTTGATTGATTGGATCTCTGAGTTAGAAGACTACTTTGAGCTGGAAGACATTGGAGATCTACCTAGAGTGAGGTTATCACAGAATAAATTGAAAGGACATGTTGTGTTATGGTTGAAATAATTGCAGAGAGATAGAGAAGAAGAAGGCCAGGTGAAAATCAATCAATGGAGGTTGATGATGGAAAAACTAAAGGATAAATTTATTCCTTTCAACTATGAACTTGAGCTGTTCAAGAAAATAAAAAATCTAAAGTGGAAGGTGATAATCCATAAAGGATCATAAGTTTTCATTAGTATAGAAGCAGACAGTTTTGGTCGGTCGGTCGGTCATAATCACCGGGTGACAACACTCACCGAGCGTAGTGATCTCCAAAATGTTTTGAAAACTGAGTGATAGAAAAATCAACCAAGCAACATCACCGAGCACCAGTCTATGAAGCCATCACCAAGCACCAGTCTAGACCGAGAGACAATATTTCACTGAGAAAATTGGATCTCACCTATACATAAGCTAAAGCACTTTAATCTTTAAAACAACTTTTTTCTTAGCTGGATAATCATTTTTTGTAGATCAAGAAAAGCGTTAATTATGGATGTAATTAGTTAAATCATTGTATTCATGCAAAGTAGGAGATCAAGGTCAAGTTGTAAACCTTTGATCTTACAGTTTTTCAAGAAAAGCGTGAAACCTAATTAGGTCAAATCTTTTATATATAGATGTAATAATCAATCAAGAATGATATGATTGTAGCTGCCAAGGATATCTATGGATCAGAAATAGAGTTTCATACACAAGGATAGATAAAGTAGAATTTAGTTTATAAATAACTACATACAAGGCTACCGAGTAGAACATAGGTATTATCCATCAAAATAAGGTGATATATTTTGCGTACTTAATGGATTTGTAATCAACAATTTGAGATTGCAGCAATCAGGTCATATATTTTGTTACTATCTAACAATTGTAGAAAACAACAAAATCCTTCCACAAGGTGGACTTAACAATCTTTTTTTGTAAATCTCTTAACTGAGTGCACACATACATTGTGTTGCTAAAATCTCTTAACCGAGTAGACTTAACAAGTCTGACATGTAACTCCTAACAGAGTAAGATCATCAAAAGTGATCACAACTTGTAGCCCTAATAGACACCTTCCATTATGCAGATAGTGAAGCTTTGTGGGTCCCATCCCCAGCATATTTTTTACCTTCTAACAAGGGTTTCTATGTGATCAAATACTTGTGTCATGTGTAAATGAATTTCATGAATGTTTCAATGTTTCTTTACATACATTTACATTTATGCTATGATACTACATGCATGAAGTAGAAAAGCTACAGTGGTCGGTTATGCAAGTAATGAGTAGTAAGGTATAATTTATAAAAAAAATTAAGGGTACTGATTCACCCCTCCCCTCTTAGTACACACCCTTCCATTATTCCAACAGAAGGAGATGACTATGGAAGACTATACCAAGGAGTTCTACAAGTTGACTATTTGGTCTGGACATAGAGAACTTTCTAACTAAAAGGTGGCCAAGTATATTAATGGTCTGAGATTCAATATCAAGGATGAGATTGGTATGTTGAAGATTAACTCAGTTGAGGATACTTACCAATACACCCTAAAGGTGGAAGATAAGCTGAAGAGAAGACATCATGGTAGTTACCGAGGGAAAGAGAAGCAAGAGCAGTCTGTAAAGGATAAATCGAGAGTTGAGGAGGAACCAAAACCTATTGAACCAAGGAGAAATACAGGTAGAGGTGGATTTAGAGGTACTTCTTATAACTATGGAGAAGAAGGACATCAGTTATATGAATGTTCTTGGGCA
Organism: Thuja plicata; assembly: GCA_018584345.1. Classification (NCBI taxonomy): domain Eukaryota; kingdom Viridiplantae; phylum Streptophyta; class Pinopsida; order Cupressales; family Cupressaceae; genus Thuja; species Thuja plicata. The sequence continues at coordinate 372,408 of MU227113.1, read as the reverse complement.
GACAGGAAGGTCAGTAATCACCGAAATGATGTGGTGAATGAAGTTGTAGATAATGAACCTGAGGTGGATGGTGAGAATCTGATGATTAGAATAACATTGCTGGCCAAGAAGCAAGTTGATCCTTGTTAGAGGATAAGTTTGTTTAGGACTGTGTGTAAGTTTGGCAGTAAATATTGTAACATGATTACTAATGGAGTAAGTATTGATAACTTGGTTTCTAAGGTGATTATTCATAAGCTTAGTTTGAGGAGGTTGAAACATCCTTGTCCTTATAAGATAAGTTGGTTACAAGAAGATCATGTAGTAGAGGTTAAGGAAAAGTGTAAGGTAAATTTCCATATTGGTCCTTATAGGGATGAAATATTATGTGACATTATGAATATGAGTGTAGGAAGATACAATTGAAATAATTTTTATATTGCCATTGATGTCAAACCTTAACTGGTAAGACAATTGCTATTTAGTAAAGTGCCATATCAATTGATTGATGAATAATATTTGAAAAGAGGAGATAACAAGAAGACCTGGTGAAATGGTTGAGTTATGTACTATAATGGGTATAGGATGAGATTGCACCTTGGAAAGGTAATGTGTTGTTTATATATAACACCAAGTGAAGATTGGAAGACTAAAAGTTTAGTCTTGACTGAACAAAAGAGTAGAAGATTAAGGAACTTAAGATTCAGCATTTTGTGTCGAGTGATGTGAGTGTCAATTAAGTGTCAGTACATGCCGAGAAAATATAGTGTTGACTGAGCATCAACATTTACCAAGCGTTAGTAATTACCAAGTTATCTAGTGATGATCGAGTAGAAGAACGGAGTGATGACTGAGTATCAGTATTTTGACAATTTGAGAAAGATTTGAGATCCCACCTGACATAGTTGAAATCTTGCGATATGTAAAGTGTATTTAAGATAAGGATGATCATTGTGGAGAATTAAATGAGAATTTAATATAGTTTAACCATTTTTATGTATGGATCCAAGAAGGAGTTTTGAGATGTATTCTACAAGGTAGAAAGAGAACAAAATGTTGGAAGGATTCGTTGGATCTGACCAAACCCTAAGATCTATGGTGACGATTAAGCAAAAAAAGATCAAGCTACATAATCAGAGAGGTATAAGATTAACCTAATTGCATATTATGAAGTGAGAGAGGTTATTTCAGTTGATTGGAAAATCTAAGCAGAAGGCAGAGAGGCTAAGAAGAGTAGTATATGACTGCACAGTGGTGATTGCTTGACAAATTTCCAAGAAGATCTGAGAGATAGAGATGAAAATAGAGGCCAGTAAGTGAATTAGAATTTGAGAGAAATTGGATTTGTATTTACAAAGTGAGTTGTATGTTTCAGATCAAATCTACTATTACTTTCTAACCATTGTATTAGTAAAAATTCTTTTAGCCAAGGTTGACCCAACAATCATATTGTAAATACTTTAATCAACGTGAAATTCTAATGGAATGATCTAAGTCCTCTAACAAGGATCACTTTTAATAGGGTGATTAAATCCTTTAACATGGTCACATTTAACAGTGTGTATTGTAGCCTTTATAAGTGTTGGCTCCTCACAAAGCTCACTTTACAAGAGTGAAAAATTGGTAGCATGTTACTGGTGGTTTTTCCCATATTGGGTTTCCACATTAAATTATGGTGTCATACTTGTGTGAATTTTATTTGATGTGTTGTATTGTTAAGAGTTATATTCTTCAAGTTGATTACTTTAGGACAGTGGACTGCAAGTTTATGTTATTGATTGTATGCTATAGAGAGCGAGTGAATTTTTGAGTATATCTAAGTTGGTTGAAGTGTTTGAAATTTCAATTGGTACATCTGGACCTGAGGATAACATATTCACCCCCTCTCAGTTATTCTTAATCATTCTAACAATTGGTATTAGAGCATTGTGGTTCTTGTAGAGAAAATCTTGAAGGTACTTGAAGTTAAAGATCAAGATGTATACAAAGGAGGTACCGAGGCTGAACAAGAACTTCCCTGCATGGAAAAGTTTGACTAAGAGCCAAATCAGAAAGATTAAGAGGTAAGTTTGATGAAATGAGAATGTTATATGGTGAAATTATTGTTCAATATTTTAGCCGAGTTAAGGAGGTTCTGAATGCTATTAGAGGAGCTAATTGAAATATTGATTATGATATTGTTATTAGCAAGGTATTGAGAACCCTACTTCCTATTTATGCTATTATAGTATCTATTATACAAGAAATGAGATGTACTCCTGGTAAAAACTTAACTCTGGAAGGTTTAGTTGGTAGACTTACTACTTTCGAGTTGTCAAATTTTGATAATTTCACCCCTCACAATGTTGGTTCTGCATTCAAATCACAATTGAAACTTCATAAATCAAAGAAAGGAAAATAAATACAGGTGAATAGTGATAGTGAGACTTCTGATGATGATCTTGATGAACTTTAGGAACTTATGGCTAGAAGACTACTAAGAGGAAAAATAAAATTCAAAGGTAAACTTCTTATAATTTATTTTTCATGTAACAAAGTTGGCCATATTGCAGCAAGATGCCCTGACAGAAATGACAAGGATGAAAGAAGAGAAAGCAAGTACAAATACAAAAGGGATGACAAAGATTTCAAAAGGTATAAGGACTATAGGACAAAGGTAAGAAATCATGTTATAGTGGTGAAGAATAAACTGATAGTGAATCTGATAAATCTGATGATCATGATATAAAAGTTGTTTATGTTGCTATGAAAGATGATTCTAATGAAGATGAGAAAACTGCACTTATTTCATATATGAGTAAAGGTGATAGATGGATAATTTTTAGTGGTTTATCACATCACATGACTGGTGATAAAAGTAAATTTGAAACCTTAAGCTATTACAGAGGTGGTAGTGTTTAGTTTGGTAATGAAAAACCATATCTTGTGAAAGGAAAAGGATCAATAAAACTAACTAATAAGATTACATGTGACAATGCTTATTGGGTTGAAGGACCAAACTTTAATTTGTTGAGTGTTTCTTAGTTGAATACTGAGTTGAGTTCCATCATAGAAAGGCTAAAATATTTGATGCTACTGGTGAACTGATTGGAAGTGGAGAACATACAAGAGGTGATTTGTTATATCTAGTTTTATCTGACGAGACATGTTTGTTTGTATAATATGATGATATATGGTTATGACATAAGAGGTTATGTCATGTGAACTTTGACAATTTGGTAAACATTAATAAGATGAAAAGAGTAAGAGGGTTACCAAGATTGAATAAACCTGATAATGTTATGTGTAAGCAATGTTAGTTGAGAAAAATGAAAAAATCTATTTTTAAGAGCAACACCTATACTTTTGATGACATTTTAAAATTGGTTCATACTGACCTCTGTGGACCTATTGGTGTGCAAAGCTATCGAGGTGATAAATATTTCATTTTGTTTGTTGATGATTACTCTAGAATGATGATTGTGATGTTTCTCAAAGAAAAATATGATGCCTTTTAGTTGTTTAAGTGGTATTTGGAAAAATTTGAAAAAGATACATGTAAGAACTTGAGATGTATGAATTCTGACAAAGGAGAAAATTTTATATCTAATGAGTTCAACTTATTCTGCAATGATAGAGGAATTAAAAGATAGATGTCTGCTCCAAGGACTCCCCCATTGAATGACATAGCCAAAAGAAGGAATAAATCAATAATGGATTGTGCTAGAACACTGATGATAGAGAAATTTTTTGCACAAAAGTACTCGAGAGAAGTTGTAAGTACACCAATCTATACCTTGAACCAAGTAAAAGTAAAGAAAGGTACATATGTTACACCTTATGATTTATGGTATGGTTATGCACCTAATGTAAAATAATTTAAAGTTTTTGGAAGCAAATGTTATATGTTGAAGGACAATAGAAATGGAAAACTTGATGCTAAAAGTGATGAAGGCATATTCCTAGGTTATTCCACTAAGAGCAAAGCGTATAAGTTTTTGATTTCTAACACTAAAAAAGTTGTGGAAAGTGCAGATGTTAGAATTGATGAATATGCAGAAAAGAATAAAGTTGAATGCAAGAAAGAACTTGATGATTACAGATATTTTGTATACATGAATGAAGGAGAGCCCAACATTTTACCTGAACAAGAGAAAGAAGATACCGAGGAGCAGAAAGAAATTATCGAGCAAAAACAAGAAGCTTCCGAGTCATAGAAAAATTTATCGAGCAATAGGAGGTAACTACTGAGCAATCAAAAGAGGAAGCAGAGAGACAAAATGAACTTGAAGAAAATTTGCATGATGAATCTTAAGACCAACAACTGGAAGAAAGGAAACCAGAGCCTACACTAGCTAAATATGTAAGAAGACATCATAAACCAGATCAAATCATTGGAGAAAAAGATTCAAAGGTCATGAAAAGAAGAAAATTGAAAAACCATACTTTTTTATTATGTGAATTTGAGCCTAAATCAGTGAAAGATGCTTTGAACAATGAAGATTGGATACAGGTCATGAGTGAAGAAATTGAGAAAATAGAGAAGAACAAAACTTGGACACTAGTACCTAGACCAAAGGACAAGAATGTTATTGGAACCAAGTGGGTATTTAGAAATAAGCTGAATGAGCATGGAGAAATCATAAGAAACAAGGCTAGACTATTATGTAAAGGTTATGCACAAGAAGAAGGCATTGACTATGGTGAGACATCTGCCCTAGTTTCTAGAATGGAAGAAGTTAGAACTCTATTGGCTTATGCAGTTTAGAAAGGATTCAAAGTGTATCAGATGGATGTCAAATATCATTTCTAAATGGAATACTAGAAGAAGAGGTATACATTGAAAAAGCTAAAGGATTTTTTGATTCAAGCAAGAGGAATATGGTTTTCAAGTTACATAAAGCATTGTATGGATTGAATAAAACCCCGAGAGCATGGTATGGAAGATTGTACAATTACTTAGTCAAAATTGGTTTTAAAAGGACAAATGACAATAGTAATCTATACTTGAAGACCAAAAAAGGTAAAGGGATATTTTTAGCTGAAATATTTGTTGATGATATCATATTTGTAGGACAAGATGCTTTATGCCAAATATTTGCAAATGAGATGCAAATAGAATTTGAGATGTCTATGTTTGGAGAGATAAATTTTTTGTTGGTTTGCAGGTATATTAGATGAAGAAAGGTATCTACATTACTCAATCTAAATATATCAAGGAGATACTGAAAACCTTTGGCATAGATGACTCCAGACTAGTAAGTACACCCATGGCTACTGGACATAAACTATCAAAGACTGATGAGATAGCTGAAGTAAATCAAACCTTGTGCAGGTCAATGATTGGGAAGCTACAATATGTTGTTCGCTCCAGACCAGATATTGCATTAGTAGTTGGGATTGTTGAAATATTTTCTGCAAAGGATAGTCACTTGATGGCAGTGAAAAGGATACTGAGATATTTGAAGAGAACAAAGGATTATGGATTGTATTATAAGAAGAATGAAAATTTTGAACTCAAAGTTTATACAGATGCAGATTGGGTAGGAAATTTTAATGGCAGAAAGAGTACAAGTGGTGGTGCATTGTTTCTAGGAAAGAGATTAATCTCTTGGACAAGCAAGAAAAAAAATTGTATTTCTCAATCTACATCAGAAGTTGAATATATTGAAACAATAGTTAAATGTTCAAACATAGTGTGGATCAAGACATTTTTAAAAGAGATGAAGGAAGAAATCACTGAACCAATTTTTATTTTCTTTGATAACACAAGTGCTATCAATATATCAACAAATCATGTGATCCACAGAAAGACCAAGCATATTGCTATTAAGTATCATTATTTGAGAGAGTTAGTACAAGACTAAGAAGTAAGAATGGAATATGTGAATGCAAAGGAACAATTAGTAGATATTGATGAAAATAATTTTGCCATTAGTACACTTAGTGAAAAAAATTGACAGAGATCACTAGCAGACTACAAGCATTACCGACAGACTACAAGCATTACCGGCAAACAACAACCATACCTGACAGAATACAGAGGTCATGAAAAATGCTAAGTATGGAATTGATCGATGAACATTGACAAGTGTTGCACCGATCAAGTGAACATGACATCACCAACGGGTCCATAACATAACATTGAGATCATCACCGACCACACAGTTTTGAGAAAAAAATTGATGGAATAGAAAAGGCATACCCAATGACCAGTTCAAGAAAGGAACACTGACGACAAAGAAAACTGACCGTCAGAACTGACAGTCAGTTAGAGAACCCGCAAAAAGTGGATTTGAGTTTTACATGTCAGATAAAGAAATGTAATTATATTTATAGAGTTTTAATTTGCTTTAAATCATAACTTGAGGGTTAAGAAAGCTTTATGTAAATGTTTTAAAGCATCCTAATGGATCTAAAACATATCTAACTAAAGATCAAGCTCAAGTTGTAAACCTTGGATCTAGAGTTAACTTGCGAAGCATGAATCAAGAATTGAGCCAAAATCTAGTATAAATAGATGTTCAAATCAATTGTGAGATATGAATTCATTGTTGTTGATAGCCACGAAGAGCATCTAAGGAGCAGAAGGCAAAATTCATGCAAATTTCAAAAATAGATCACATCAGTTGTCAAGAACACACAGAGGCTACCGACGAGTAGATAAAGGTATTATTCAATCATGGAAGGATGATTACTTATATATATGAAGCCTAATAGGATCTATTATCAACAATTAGAGATTGCATACATCATCATATCAAAGACTTATGTAGTTGCATTCTAACAAGTGCATCACATCAGAAATCCTTTTGTAGAAGGTGGACTTAACCGTTCTTTACAAATCTCTTAACAAGGTGCACACTTAACAGTGTTGCTAAAGATTCAAATGAAGTAGATCTTAATAGGTCTCCACTGTAATACTCCTAACAGGGTAGGTCATCAAAAGTGACCAATTGTAAGCCTTAACCAACCCCTTCTTATCTACAGATAGTGAAGTCTTGTGGGTAACAATCCCCACCGCAGTTTTTACTTCCTAACAGGAGTTTTCTGCGATATCATATCTTGTGTTATGTGTTATCTATTTTCATGAATGTTTCTTTTATGGTTACATATTAAAGAACTTATAATATGATTGCATATACATAAATATAGATGAACAGTTAGATAAGATAATTTACAAACTGATGATTAAGGGTTAATGGGCTAACCAAGAAAAGTTTTAGAGGTACTGATTCACCCCTCCCCTCTCAGTAGATCATTCCAATATAATTCCAACAATTGGTATCAGAGCTAAGTCTCTCTCTTGAAAATCTTAAAGACTTGAGAGAAAAGATCAGAGCAATGGACAAGTTCAGACTGGACATGACTATTGAGAATGAGC
>MU227113.1:325561-336108 GCA_018584345.1 Thuja plicata | reverse complement strand
AAATCAAACTTTGTATAGATCAATGATTGGAAAACTCATGTATGTTGTACATACTAGACCAGATATTGCACATGCAGTAGGAATAGTTGCAAGATTTTCTGCTAATCCCAGGGAATCACATATGACTATTGTGAAAAGAATTATAAGATATCTGAAGACTACCGAGGAATATGGATTATGGTATAGAAGAGAAGGGAAATTTGAACTTAAGGTCTTCACCGACGCTGATTGGGCTAGAAATATTGATGACCGGAAGAGCACAACTGGAGGAGCATTCTTTATGGGTGACATACTTGTCACATGGATCAGCAAGAAGCAAGGATACATCTCTCAGTCTACTGTAGAAGAAGAGTATGTTGTTGCTGCTGCAAATTTCTTAAATATTGCATGGATAAAATAGTTACTAGAAGGTATGCATATGAAAATTCTTGAACCAGTAATTATCTACTCTGATAATACAAGTGCAATAAACATTTCCAAGAATCTAGTCATGCATGCTAAAACAAACCATATTGCCATCAAGTATGATTATTTAAGAGAACAAGTTCAGGCAAAGGAGGTGATACTTGAGTATGTGCAATCAAAGGAACAATTGGCCAATATCTTCACCAAGAAACTGCCCAAGGATGGATTTGAATACTTGAGAAAGTGACTAGGGGTTAGACCCTTGTCTACTAGTCAGTAAGATGACTAGAAGGCTGCATCAACCTACATATTATCAGAATATCATTCATGTTGATGAAAGTAGAGAGATGGAATTCAAAGATAAATCTATACATAACAAGGTATTTATCGACTCCGAGCACCAGAGTTATTACTGATGGATTGGGAAATTCAAGGAATATGTTATGGATAAAAAGGATCCATTTGGCATCACTGTCAAAAGCTTGTTTGACAAAGATGTTTGTTTGGCATTACTGTCAAACGGAGAGAGATATCTCATTATCATACTGATAAAGGGAGAGATGTAACAAGAATGGGAGAGTACACACAAAGGGAAAGATTTGCTGACAAGAGACTTCATAAGAAAAGAGAACAGTAAAAGGGAGAGAGTTTGACACAGAAGAAAAACACATCACATCAGAGAAAGAAAGATTCTACATCTATCTAGTGAAGGGATTGAAGGCAGATAGAAAGCTACAAGAATCAAATCAAAGCTATTTGAGCTTACCGATAGCCATATATTTGTAATAGTTACATTAGGAAAGCTTGATGAAATTGTATATTTCATATTGTATTAGTAATAGTATAGTATGATAATGTAGTATGTTGCCATCAATGCCAAAGGGAGAGATTGATGACATGTAACTGATTAAATGTTTGAAGATGTTAAGTTGATGATCATGCAAGGCATTAAATCAGTTAATGTATTGTATTGTCATTGATGTCAACTTGATATAATCTGTATGGTCATGGAAATACTGCCAAAGACTTCAAAGAGCCAATGAATCAAAGGAAATGCTATTAGTAATGCATATAAGTCAAGTATTCACTAAGTGACTGTATACATCGATGGAGTGCATGCTAACGGGCAGAGTAAAAGAACAAAATTCACAGTGTTACCTGACGAGCTAATGCACAACATTATCGATGAGCAAAGTCAGAGTGTTTCCCGGTGAGCAAAGCATAGAGTAACCCGATAGAAAGAGTTATAGTGTTGCCCGACAAAAAAGATAAGGACAAAGATCCTGATGACAATTGAAGTCACACAGACGAAACAATCAGTTATCACCAATGACTAACTAGAGTGTTGACCGACAGAACAAAGAGTTCATAAAAAAACAAAATGCTTAGCTGTCAAGAAGCTATAAATAGACTTGACAGATACTTATCATTGTTTTAATCATCCAAATACAACCGGAGATAAGTAATTGATTTAAAGCTGATTTTTCCAGTTGGCAAGAAGATCTCTTTGAGATAAAACATGAGTTTTCTTTAAATCTAATTGGCAAGAATTGTGGATCACACCAAGAATCAAGAAATCCAAGAAATGGTAAATCATGTCTATAAAGAGACAAACCCAATTTATTATGAATTGGTGTGTGGGGTGAAAGAGAAAAGAGGAAAGATGCTAAAGAAAATCTGAAGGAGAAGAAAGTCTTCATTCAATCCTAATCAATCAAGCTAAGGAAAGAGCTAGATTCTGCAAACACCAATGAATAGTGAGACAACATCACAGAGAAAAATAGTGTGGAGAAAAGGTATAGAAATGATTATATTGATCTGAGAGGTAATGCACTTACAATAGATCTGAAAATTTGCAATTGAGTTGTATGTATGAACATCATTAATATTTCAGTAGCATCAAGTCTCTTAACTGAGAAGGACTTAAAATTATTTTACAATTAAGATACATCCCAAGGAGTATCAAAAAGTTTGATCATGAAAGTAGCATTGGATATGCATGATACCTATTGACAGGCCAAGTGAGTGTTTGATCAAGGATGGTAGTATTAGATGTTAGATACTAGGTGACAAACTATCTTTTAAATCCTCTAAAAAGGTCATACCTAATAGTATGTTTGTAACCTTTAACAGGGTTGGATCCTAACAGAGCTCACTTTAGAAGAGTGAAAATTTGGGGTATCGGTACTAGTGGTTTTTTCCTTAATAGGATTTCCACGTTAAAAATCCATGTGTTATGTGTTTATGTTTCATTTCTTTACTATTTTACATTTCACATAAGCAATTCTGGATTGATCGGTTTACTCTGCATATTTACTGTGTTTCGATAAATAGTTGAATGCTTATCGGTAATCATACAAAAGAGAGATTTACAAAGCAATCTAAAAAGTAGAAATTTTATATAAGTATTTCAAGGCATTCATCTTGTAGGACAGAAGATAACTAGAGACATAATTTATGGTTATAAGTTTTAAGGGTTGATTTAAGGATTAATTTTTGAGGCCACTGATTCACCCCCCCTCCCCCCTCTCAGTTATTACTAACATTCCTACCCTCATGTATCAAGACACTTGAAATCACCTTCGCAATCTTCTTTATGTCATAGCATATCTCTGAAGTGCCTTTGGCATGATTTACATATGCCAATATCAACTAGAGTGGATATATTTTTAAAGTCTCCTAAAACATTCCATGAAAATAAAATGAATCATTTGGATTAATGAGTACTTTACTAAACCATTCCTTAATATATATTTTGAATTGTGGCACATGTGTAGGAACATGATATAACATACAACACCAAGACCCTAATTGGAGAGTTGCACTGAGAACCAATGCATCTAACCCCTTAGTGGAGAGTTGCGAGACTTTATTGGATTAGTGATGCAAGGCCATTGAGTTGAGGAGGAAGACTAGGAACCATTTAACAGGAGGAAATCCAAAGTGACATGAGAGGGCACTCAAAAAGGGAAAATCGACCAAGGGACAATGACTGCAAGTGATTTTCCCCCACATTTAGAAATCTTGTTGCTAGTACAATGATTTAGACTCTGTTTGTTCCCATTGAGGTGTTTCATACTATATTTTAGTCAATTTGAGCCAATGTCCCATTGGAAAACCCAACTACTACCTAGTACTAATGTTTGGTTAGTTTGAACATCCAAGGTTTGAGATGTTCAATCAGTTGGGTGACCATTTTTGGCTTGTGAACTGCAATTTTTGTATTTGTCTCAGCATATTTGTTCTACTATAAGATTGAAAGGAATTCCCATCACATAATAGCACACGAAGTTCACTAGTGTTCAAATTTCTAAACTTCAATGAAATAAATTTATATATTGAGGTCCACAAATGATCAAAGGGCCTGAAAACAATACATAGTTTGTGAGTGCAATGAAAAATTCCTAGTGCATATCCATAAGAGTGCGTATAGAAGTACAAGAGATGAAAAAAAAACAAGGAGCCATTAAAAATTTTTGTGTATTTTACTCACTCAACCAAACCTCCAGAAGAACATTACAAATACCAACACTAGGGAAAGCCCGAGAGAGAACACTAATAAAAGTGGACTTTTTTTTCAAGTTCCAAAAGAGTATAAATGGTTCAAAGATTTCATGTGTGTCTAGAAAATGGTGAAGGAATGCTAGATAGGGAGGGACCCAATTAGCCTTTTTAACTGGATTAGTCTGTCCATTTAGAAATAGACTGAATTAGACTGATTGGGATGGGCACAATTACTCTATCAATTTAGAAAGAGATCAGATTATAAATCAATTATAAATCATATTAGGTATAAAACAATAGAAGTTGGTTTTTAAATTGTCACATTGTATATATGTTTAGTTAGATCTAGTTTGATCTTTAGTTGTTGACTACTCAACCTAGAATTGCTAAAAGAAGGAAACAAAGAAGTATTTGATTATTTTTTGAGACACAAATTTTAACCACAATAATTCTTAATAAAATTTTAGCATGCAATGAGAGTATATGTAATCTTTTACCATAAAGATCACTTACATTATAGATTGTGAAATATTTTTATGATGAAAAACTTCTTTATTGTTGTATCCTAAAGATTTAGTGTATAGTGTTGGAAAAATGGTTAGCGCTCCCCTCAAGATTCGTGACAAGGGACTAACCGCCTCATGTGGATTCTATAAGTCTTGTGGTTGTATCGAGCATTGGTAGGTCAATAGTTTGGTGCAATAGAAACCACACTTGTAACAAGTGGTATCAGAGCTTAATCATAGGTTTGAATCCCCTCAGATAATGTTGAGGGGGAGATTATTGCAAAATGGTCAGCGCTACCCTCAGGATTTGTGACAAGGGACTAACTGCCTCTTGTAGATTCTATCAGTCTAGTGGTTTTATCGGGCATTGGTAGGTAGATCTTTTGGTGCAATGGAAACCACACTTATAACATATGGTACATTAAAAAAATCAAGAGTTGATTAGAGCTTAAAATGGTTAATTATCAAAATATAATGTACAACTTGTTTAGATGAAGAGTAGTGATTCCTAACAATAGCAATGCTCTCAATAGTAGATTATATTGCATCGCCATATTATTAAAACTTAGTTTCAAAGAATGATGTAGCATTCCATTGTAGATTATAGGTTCTTATATAATAGATTACGTTTACAAGGTTCGTCATTTATTTTAGTTGTTAGCCTAACTTAAGTTTGAGTGAAAGTAATTGCAAGCATAATCATTGTCATTTAAAATATATCTTATTATTAGTCTACACTACCTGATTGTTTAATTCTTTGTTCATTGCCATATCATAGTGTTAGTACTTGCTTAATTATTTTACATATAATGTGAATTCATAAGAAATATATGAATAAATGTTGACATCTGCTAGGTAGTAATTTCATAGACCTAGGATGCTTGATGATTAACATTTTTTTTTGTTTAAGAAATTATTAATGGATATTGTCTTATTGCCTATTATTTGTGTATGCTGATAATTTTAGTAATAAGAAAATTAATTATATCAAGTTGTCATTTGTACTATGATTGTATATATATTTATACCACTCTAGGGATCTCTGATCACCCATTAATTTCATCCTTATATAGATATTTCTCTAAGTTATTATTCTTGAGGACTTGTGTTCACCCTCCACCTGGATAAGTTTTGTAAGGATAGGACTTAGTTTATAAGAAGGAAAAAATGATTGTTTCCTTTTCTAAATATTGGCCAAATAGTTATCCTATAATCTTTGTAGAGTATAACCTTATTTTAGACTTGTAATCACAAAAACCACAATAAATTTGATTCATTCAAGAGTAGACTCAAAGATTCTTCCAACCATGTGTCATTTGTAGCACCAATCTCATGTACGATACTAGAATTCATCAAGAGTCATATGAACTAGCCAAGAAAATGGTTGAGGACATATATTGTTGAAAAGATAATGGTTACAGTAGCCAACCAAGTTGGTGTTGAAATAAACCTAGTAGCATCACACAAATGGAAGTTTTCCCCACAGTAATTTGTAGCAGGACTTGGACCCATAAAAGTTGCTTCCATATAAAAGGCTATTTTGAGGGCTAGAAGTGTTTACAGTCGCCAAGAATCATCTTTATAAATGTTTCTAGTTTTTAAAGGGTTAGAGGGACTAGACAAGCAACTTCTGGGAACCTTATTGTTATGGATTTGTTAGATGATACTAGAATTCATCCAGAGTCATATGAACTAGCCAAGAAAAGGGCTAGGAAAGATATTGTTCTACAATAATAGTACCACACTAAACAAAGTTGTAAGAATTTTATATATTTAATAAAACTTATTGATGAAAACCTCTTTCCTAAAAACAAAACAAAAAAAAAAAACAATAGAAATACTTCAATGACATTTTAATCATATAGTGGTTACCATTTCTTATAGTTCCTATCAGATAAAAAACTAGGAGAGAGTATTATCTGTCCAAGCTTGAAAGGGCCTACCTACTTGATGCTAACTCTGAAAATATTTGATGGAGTTTATGCTGACAAAGATATTGTGGAGGGAGGAAAAGACCATAGGGATTTCGCTAGCTTCCTTCGACTTGGGAAAACACTTTCAATTGGTGAGGAGATATTTGAAGATCTTGATGAGGTTTTATTAACACAATATTAAGTATACCACGAAGCAGAATTTTGAATTTATGGCTTGAAATTTACTTTGAAGGATTCAATGTCTTTACTGAGTTTGTAAATTTGAAAATGCAAGGCATAGATGGATATGTGGATCCACTCATTAGAATATTGAAGGCAATCCTTGATTACATGAAATTTAAGAGAAGAACAAAAATAGAGGTTGATGATGCACTACGCAAGGAAAAATATGAAAATCCAATAGGAATTCTATATTATATATCTATTTCACATGAACTATTTCCATATAAAGGGATATTTTGAGGGCTGGAAGGGTTTAAAGTCATAGAGATATGTCTTTATAAATGCTGCTAGTTTTTTAAGGGTTAGAGGGACTGGACAAGAAGCTTCTGAAAACCATGTTATGGAACTGTTGGACGATATTAGAATTCATTTAGAGTCATATGAACTAGCCAATAAAATGGCTGAGGACATATATTGTAAAGATGTCAGACATGATATAGATGACATGGATGAGGAAACACACAAAATGATTGTTGAACATGTCAAAAAAATACCTATCTATTAAAGGCCCTTGATATTGATGAATATGATAGAAGTGTGGAATAATGGACATCTAATAAATAGCCCCTTGATAAGATACACAATTTAGTTTTTTTTTAAGACGTTGCTAGTTTGCAACATCTAAGTTTGTTGTTTATACATTGCTAAGTAATGTTTAGACACTGCCAAACAATATTTAGATGTTGCCTGGCAATGTTTAGACCATGCTAGACAACATGTAGACATTGCCAGGCAATGTTTAGATGTTGCAAACTGGTAACATCTAAACAACAAACTCAAATGTGTATCTTACCAAGGGGACACTTAGTTTTTTTCTAATGCCTTTATATATTTAACTTTTTAGTTAACTGTTTAGCCAATACCCCTATAAAGGCTATCTTGGGATGAGTAATTTTATCTGGTAATTGAAGAAAATGAAGAGAGCCTGTTAGTGGGAAAAATTGTCTAAGCAACAACTCTTAGAGGAAGAGCTAAGAATCCTTTGGATATCAACGGTTCTTTCATTTGGAATAGTATTAGGAAAGGAAGGGACCTGATCAGAAAAGGGATGAGATGGAAGCTGGGAAATGGCAGGAAGATAAACTTCTGGATTGATAACTGGCTGAAGGAAGAAGCTCTTAGTGAGAAGCAGGAATGGATGCCAGTGATTATGGACTGTAAAGAATTTTTTGGAGAAAAGGTATCTGATTACTGGATCAATGATAAATGGGTGGACCTTAGCTCCTTTGTTGTCTCTCTCAATTTGGTCAATAAGTATCTTACACCCTGATTTGAAAGAGAAAATGAACATGACTCTTTGATATGGGGTCCAGAGGCTAATGGAAAATTTTTATTCTCTTCTGCTACTGCCCTTCTTTTCCCCAAGGAAGATCACCCTATTATTTGTCAAGTATGGAATAACAAACTTATACCTAAAATTAATATGTTCTTTTGGCTCCTTGTTCATAATAAAATTCTAATAGTGGACAATATTTGTAAAACGGGATTTAGTATGCCTAACAGATGTATTATTTGCTTCTTTGAAGATGAAAACTGTAACCATCTTATGGTTCATTGTACTTATACCTATAAAGTGTGGAACTCTATTTTCAATTTTTTCAACTTGGACTGGGTGAAACCTAATAACTTCCAGGATATGGTTAAACAATGGCACTGCCCCCTTAATGGTAAAGAAGTCAAAGACCTTTGGAGGATGTTTTTGCCTCACTTCACTTGGAGAATCTGGAAGGAAAGAAACAACAGAATATTCAGAGAAAAAATTTCATCCTATAAAATAGTGGCCAATAGTATTTGCAGAAGCTTGCTGGAAAATTTTCAAAGTCAACTTCCTAGAGATTCCCCCTGCAAGAACACTCATAGTATAAATGATATTCTTAATAGGAATTATCAAGAACATAAAGACAAGGATTTAAACTTGAGGGAAAACACTAGATGGGTAACTCCTCCGATTGGATGGGTCAAAGGTAATTGATGGGGCAACCAAAGAGAATCCAGGAAAAGCTGGAGTGGGAGGTATTATAAGAGACTTTGCTGGTAATTGTCTGGGAGCAGTTGCTGCCCCTTTGGGAGTTTAGACTAATCATGTTGCCGAAGCTATGGCAGCCCTTCATGTTGTTATGTTGGCTAAAGATATGGGTTTTTCTAATTTTTGGTTGGAGGGAGAATCTCTAAACATAATAAACTGTATTAAGAGCAATCATGAAGCTTCATGGACCATTAACCACATAATTGAAAAAATCAAATCGCTAATGCTCCTTTTTAAAGAAAATCACATAACCCATGTTTATAGGGAAGGTAATAAGCTGACGGATGGCTTAGCTAATGTGGGGGTTCAAACTGACGTCATCCAATCATGGAGAGGGGAAGTGGATCTCAATATGGAGATTTTATGTCTTATCAGGTATGATAAGATTAACCATATTGAAGGCTCAATTAATAAACATGATTAATGATGATGCCACCACTTAGGATGAAGTGTCATGATAGATTTCAGTCAAGGGACGCGAGATTAATGAAGATTGTGACTCCGCACAGATTATGGATTTTAATGAGCATTTTGAAACTAAATAATCACAATAGTATTGCCTTTCAGTGTATTGCATTCCATCCTTCTCATTTTCTGCATATTTAGAACTCGTCGAGCATTATGGGGGGTTGTCTAAAGAGGGAGGAGCTGATGGATTGTACAAAGTGGAATCAAAAGAAGAAATTTTGGAAGAGGCTGAAGAAGGGTGGCGTGTCCCATTATTTGGAAAAGCTTTATGGATGGGATATGGAGATAACAAAAAAAAATTCAGAGGGATGGAAGAACGGGAAGGTAAACATGTGGGGAAAGTCCTTTACTTTGACTATGAGCATTATCTCAGAAATCACGGGCCTTTATTGTGAAGGCATGAAGTTTTACAGGGACAACAAGTGGGCTAGGACTCAAGCCTTCAAAATATTCCCAAAAAGTGAAGAAGAAGAAGCCCTTTTGAGAAAAGGGACGGGGGATTATGTGGATATCAAAAAAGTTAAGTCTCACTGGGCAGATATTTTAATAGTGATGATCAAGTATTTCACCCTGGATGGTCACCACTCCAAAATTTATAATCTCCACTTTTTTCTAGCAAATAATTTTAGACACAATAAAAAGGTTTCATTTCCTTTCTATCTTCTGAGCTCATTGCATAATAGTGTCATGGAGCATAGGAAAAAATCGAGTAACCCGGTGCTTCACGTAGGGCTTATTCTGTTAATCTTAGAATATGCTAGAAATCAAATCTCGGAGCCTATCCCCAAAAGGGTTAAACGGAATGCTAGGAAATCTAAGTTGGAAAACAAAAAAATAGAGTTTGAAGAAAAGGGTAAGAACCAAAAAGAAGGTGAATCTGGAAAGGCAAGAGGAGATTGATGACCAAACCCTAGATAGTCAAGGTAATGAAGATGAGATTCAGAAAGAGGAAAAGGAGGATACGCCTATGATTGAAGAGGAAGCTCAAGAGATAATTGATGAGACTCTGGTTAGGGAAAAAGATGATCAGTTGAGCAAGGAGGATTCCCAGACAAAAAAGAAGGAAATGCCTATGACTGATGATGATGAGAACATGGATAATGAAGTTGGGAACCAAGAGATGGAAATAGATGAAGAAGAAAAAGAGGGAGATGAGAAGGAGGATGAAAAGAATGATGGTAAGGGCAATGAGGAACAAATTGAGCAGCTAATCTTAAAGGCTGGAAACAAGAATAAGAAAAAATAGAGAATGGATCCTGAAATGGTAGGATTTGATATTGATGAAAGAATTTCTAAAAGCAAAAAGGACCATGGGGCGAGCATGGAGAACTGGCTCAGTGAGGAGATGAATACAATGTGTAGACGTCCAAAATCATCCTTATATTAATTTAATTAATATTCCCATAACATTATAGTTAAATTAATTATATTTGTTATATTCTTCTATCTATTTAATTAAATTTATTTAATTAAATATGATTC
>MU227113.1:297760-312570 GCA_018584345.1 Thuja plicata | reverse complement strand
AACACTTGCTTTTGGGATCTCATTTGAATATGCTAACCCTTCTTTGAATCTTATTATTTTAATGACTAATCCTAATGTTTGCATGTTCTAGTGTTGTTCCTTGCAGGTAGGTTTTTATCACATACACAATGAAGCAGCACCTGAATGAGATGCAGGAAGATATGGAGCCCTTCAAATCCAATCTTGAAGAAATGGAGGACCTGCTGATTAAGGTTAAAAACAACAATAAGGATGAGGAGATCACTGCTAGAGTCAACGCTCTTGTGGAAGAAAAGATGCAAGATATGAAAAAGAAAATCAGCCACAACAGGCACATGATAAGTATCATTCTCAAACATAGTAATTTAGGGCTTAAATTTTATGTTCACAACCTGAAAGTGTTATAAGATTACCTGGAAAGAAGCCTGCTCAAAAATACAACAATTACCATTGATGACAAGGTAGGGAGCTCGGGCCCAGGGTCAAGAACCTAAAGTGGCATTAAAAGAAAAGTCCTAGAGATTTCAAAAGAGATGAAAGAGCTGAAGGAGTCCATTGACAAGATGGAATAAATGCAGAAGGAGGTGGAGGAAGCCTACCAAAGTATGATGTAGTTTCTTTTTATCTATTCTAGAAACTTTGCTGGAAGTTGTGCTGGAAACTGTGCATTTTTTGGTAGTTCTTTGCTTTCCTTTTTTGGGTTTTGGGAGTTTTTCGGGGTCCTTCTTTTTGTTCATAGATGGATTTGTATGTTTTTATGGGCTTATGATGCTGATCTCTAGTAGTCTTTTCTAAAAGGTTTCAGAGTCCTTTCAAAACCTATTTTTACCTTAATCAAAAACAACTCGTAGAGTCTGAAATAATTGTGTAATTTGTGATCTGGAATCAGGCTTGATATAAATAATATTGAAGGATGATCTTTCTGATGATATAGATATAGATCTAGTAGAAAATATTGAAGAAGGAAACATCCTTACTTGTTAGGTGAAATCTATGCAGAAAGAAAAGTACCTAGTTTAATTGACTTGCAAAGAGAGTGCGGCTAAGGAGTGATAACTTTTAGGGTGAAGAGGATAAGTATAAGGAGGTTAAGGATCCTTATTATGAAAAAAATGATTCCATTTCACAAAGTGAACAAGAGAATGCAAGGAAAGAAAAGGATCTTGTAGAAAGAGCTTTAAACCTCAGATGTTTGAGCATCCAGGCTTCCTAAATATTTCTGAGGATGAAACCATTAAGGTATGTTTTCAATTATATATGAATTATGTTTTCTATAAGCAAAGTGATCAGGTATATTAATGTAGAATAAATTATTTAATGATATTTTAATCATAAAGGGGAAGGGGAGGAAGTGGGGGTGGCAGTAGCAGTGCTGGCTGCAATGAAGGAAAAGATGTTGGTTTTGATAGAGGTGGAAATGAGGGCAGGGGTGGAGGTAGGAGAGGTAGGTGGACTAAAGATGGAAGAAATAGATGGGGAAGAAATGATGGAAGAGGTATAGGGTCTAGAAGGGGTGCCAATGACTCAAATATTAACAATAGGTGGGGGTGAAATTCTGCTGATGAATGAGGATCAAAAATTGAGGAATGGGGCAGCAATTTGGCAGCAGAATTCCCAAATCTCTTGCTAGAGGATCTTGGAGTGTGAGCTCTAGGGAAATTAAGTTGAATAGAGGGGGAAGTGATGGGTTGGATATTGCAAAATTGAGTGATGGATATCATTCTTATAAAGTTAGTGATTGTGATCCTACATAGTACATACTGACAAGAGGGTCTCAATAATGGTGGTGATGACATGTTGAACACTTCAAAAGATTGGGCTAAACAACCTAGTAGATGGGATCATACAACAAAAGGTAGTAATGGGAGTGTTGGAGGTAGTGGTTGGGAGTCATAAGATGACATTGTCAAATAATAGAGTCCATGCTTTGATTTAACTCATATTTGACTTCCTTGTCAGTTTAACTTATGTTCCAAGTCCACTCTAATGTACAAGTTTTAATGACATTAGAATGGACAATCATGATCAAAATTATTACAAATAATCAATATAGTTTTCTGTACTTTTAATTTTTTGACAGTCTTATTAGGTACTTAATGTAATTATATTGAGGTTTATGGTTGTTGACCCATTGTATTATTAATTATTAACTGACTCAATGTTAATACTGTTTTATGTACTATTGAGGTTACTTCATTAATGGAATTGGCATAGTTTTTTCTTTTGTATAATTACAAGGGAGAAAGTATTATTATCATTTAATTTACATCCACTTTCCTCCTAGCTTTATTTTGGGATCTATATGATACTTCCATTTCTACATTTTCCTTATTTTTGTGTCATCCTTCTTGCTATTGGATGTGCTTTTATACAACTGACTCCATTTCTCTTTGATATTGTACACCTTTGCTCTATAATTCCTCCTCTCATTTTTGTTCATAGGATATTCCTTGTTGGTTTTACCCATTCTCATACTCAATAATATAGTGAGGATAGAATAGCACACAAATAAAATATGAAAAACATGTTTTCGTTGAATGATCTCTAAACTATGTATAATGAAATGTTGTCACATTCCCCTGATTTTGAATCTACTATAGACAAGACTTTGATTTTACCAACCCCATCTATGTTTTTGTTTGGCTCAAATTATGGTTCCTTGAATTTTCAAAGATACCCTTACGCTTATTTGGGGTAATCAAATTATTTATATTCTCTGTTATGAACTATTCAAATTAGTCATCAAGACTATGAATTTATGGAAGTCTACCTGTGGTAAGTGGTATATAATTTTTTAGTTTTTTTTGCCAAATATTATTATATAATTTTTTTAAAAAAATCCTACATAATTTGTTTTTCATAACTGCAGGGCTTTGTCATAATTGTGACCTAAATAGCCCGACGAACCAAAAAAATATGTGACGAGGTTGTTGTACTTACGACATCTTTTTGTCACAATGACAACAAAAGTTGCTCCACCTCGTTGGAAATTTGACAAAAGTTTAAATTTTTTTTGACGATTTCAAATGGGCTTGCTTTTTTTGTAACCCTTATTTTATGTCTTTGTGAAACAACGATGACTTCACTATTTCACAAAACAACGAACAACAAAACTGCAAACAATGTGTTTTTCATCAATTTCAAACGGGTTCTATATCTCATAACCCTTATTTTACATGTTTGTGAAAAAATGATGGCTTTTCTATTTCACGAAATAACGAACAACAAAAAATGTCTTTTACATTGATTTTGCGATGAACACTGTAGTCATTTTCCTTGGCGTCGACTGACAATTTTAGGTCATTTTTTGACATCAAATCAAGTGGTCGTTATAGCGACAAAACTTCCATGACAAAATTGAAATCAAGGTTTCCTTGCTAAATTGGTTTTTTTTGTCAATATATCACCAAACAAGTGTCAAAAAATGGAGTCAATCCTGTAGTGATACAACTTTATATACAATAACATATTTCTTTACCAGAAGAAGTATGCCAAGATATCATACGAACTATGGCATGGGAGAGCACCTACAATGAAATATTTCAAGATTTGGAAGTAGATGCTACATTCAGAGAGATGAGGAAAATCTTGGCGAGTTTGACATAAAAGAAGATGAAGGTATATTTATAGGATGTTATACAAAGAGAAAAGCGTATCTATTTATAAAAAGAGATTGAATAAGATTGTTAAAAGTATGAATGTGAAGGTTTAATAAATTTTTTTAGAAAAATCCTAAGAAACACCTTGAATATGGATCTGATACATAGAAAAAAGGAAAAGAAGACAAGAAAGAAGAGGAAGAGACAAGGCAAACTCTGGCATCTACAACTAAGACACAAAGAAATCATTATGAGAATTAGATTATTGGTGATAAGAATAGAGGTGTTGTTACAAGAAGTAGAGCAACATAAGAGCAAGTTTTGTTGTGTTTACTTTCATAAATTGAGCCTAAATTTATAGAAGCATGTAATGATTAGAATTGGGTAAGAGAAATGAAAGAACTTAATTATATAGAGAAGAACCAGACTTGGGAACTTGTTCCCAAACCGGTTTACAAGAATGTGATTGGTACAAAATGGGTTTTTTGGAACAAGCTGGATAAAAATGGTAAGGTAATAAGAAAAAAGGAAAGATTAGTTTGCAAGGGTTATGCTCAAATTGAAGGAATTGGTTTCGATGAGACATATTCCATTGTTTCCTAGATGGAGGTGATTCAGATATTCTAAGCATTTGCAACATTTAAAAACTACAAGGTTTATCAGATGGATGTTAAGTCAATATTTTTGAATGGAGAACTGAAGGAAGAAGTTTACATAGAACAACCAAATGGTTTCAAATCTGGAAAGGATCTGAGTACTATGTGTAGATTGAAGAAAGCATTGTATGGATTGAACCTGGAACTCAGGGATTGGTGTGGAAGATTGGATAAATACCTGATTGGACAAGGATTTTAGAAAGGATCAGCTGATTGTAATTTATATTACAAGATTTATTTAGATCAGATTTTGATTGTCGTGGTTTATGTTGATGACATTATTTTTGGAAGAAAATATTATTTGTGTAGGAACTTTGCAAAGAAAATGCATAAACAATTTGAGATGTCTATGATTGGTGAGTTGAATTTATTTCTTGGGTTGTAGGTAAATCAGAACAGTAAAGTAATTTTCATTTCTCAGTCATAGTATGTTAAAGAATTATTGAATAAGATTAGTTTGGAGAATTCTAAACCGATATGTACTCCTATTATTGCTATATGTAAGTTGAATAAAGAAGATGATTCATCGAAGGATGATGCAAGTAAGTATAGATCAATGATTGGAGGATTGTTGTATTTGACTGCTACTAGACCAATAATTATGTATGTAGTATGTTTGTAAGCCAAATTTTGGCAAGAACCAAAAGAGTCACAAGTTATGGGAGTAAAGAGAATCTTCAAATATTTAAAGGGTACATAAGAGTTTAAATTATGGTATCCAAAAGGTTCAAATTTTACGCTAACAACTTATACTGATGTTGATTGAGTTGGATGTCTGGGTACCTAGTGAAGTAATAGTGGTGGGTCTTATTTATTTGGGTCATGGTTGGTTGTTTGGTAAAGCAAGAAGCAGGATTTTGCAACATTATCAACTTTTGAATTAGAATACATTGTAGCATCCTCATGTTGTACTTAGGTATTATAGATGAAACAAACTTTGAAGGATATAGGGATAAATTGTGATGAGATAATTTCAATTATGTGTGATAATAGGTCAGTACTAACACACACACACACACACACATATATATCAGATATCACTTCTTGAGAGAGAAAGTATTGGAGAATGAGGTTAAACTTGAGTATGTTCTTACAAAGGAGAAAACTGCGGATATTTTCACAAAACCTTTGTCTAAGGATACTTTTGAGAGTCTCAAGGGGAAGCTAGGAATTCTTCCCCTTCGTAATGTTCACTAATGCACTTGTGTGTGCATTGGTCCAGTGCATTTCATGCTTATTCTTTTCTGGATCAATGTTTGGCAGCTTCCTCTTAGGGGGAGCAAAGTAAGTTAGTAAGGGGGAGTTTGGCCCTCTATTATTATTGTCAAATGGAAAGAAGAATAGTGGAGAACAAAGAACTTTAATGCTGATATCTTTTGCCAGTGAGTTGTTTGCTTTATTATAGTTGAATGTTGACCTCAATGAAAAATAGGGAGATTGTTAGAATGTAAAGCTAATATTTTATTTATTTTCTTCATTAATGGTTGTCATCAATGTCAACATATCCTATGCATAGATGTGGATTGGATGTTTAAGTTATTTAGTAGAAGTATGCACTAGATGATATAATTTAAATATTTACTCTTATCTCTGTCAGTGCTGGTTCCATTTTTTGTGCAACATATTGTGGATCGTTTGTTTGGGTTCGGTCCTATCTCAAAAGTTTGTGTTGTTCTTCGGTCGATGCATTTTTAACATATAAATCCTATCAATTGGTATCGAAGATCTTGATGATGGTGTAGCATGTTGTTATGTGCATGACATGTTGTATTGAGTGAGGTGGTCCACATTTCATTCCTTAACACCGCGATAATTTTTTGGTGTGACCTATTTTTCAAATTGCAATAGACTAACTTTGTTGTTGGCATGATATGGTATAGGAGAGAGATGAATTTACTTTTTGCTGTATTCTAGTTTGCAAGTATATGTGAAGTGAATGCAAATCTGACAAGGGAAGATCTATGTGTTGATGTATATGAAAGTTGATGCAATCAGTAGCAGATTGTTATATCATTTCTATATTGCAGAGTATTCGTGATAGTGACTTCATTGGTGGATTCAACTTTCATTTCTTATATTATGGCAATGAGCATATTTGTATTGATAGTGAGATTATTTGTATCGACAACTAGCCTTTCTTATTTTGGGGTAGTTATCCCAACTGGAAGTGATCAAAAGAACAGTGAACCCTTGCAAAAATAACCTTAACAAGTGTTCATTTCATGAGAATTAGCTTCTATGTATTTTTTCCCAGTTCGGGTTTCCACATAAATTTTGGTGTTCAATGTGTTGATGGTTTTTGTGCTTTCATGTTTATATATGTTATAAGTTTTTTATTGCTTTAAGTACTTCCCAGGTTAACATAAGTGAAGGGAATTGTTTGTTTATAACTGATTCACCCCCTCCCCCTACAATTATTCAAATTGTTCAACATAGCTACCATTTTGCATCATCCCTAATCAGACAACAAAAAGGCACATGTATGAACAATGACGCATGCACAACATAAAATGTAACAATATATGGAAGAAGTAAGATACAAATAGAGAAATGTCACAACAGATTGGTTCCTTTATCACCTTGTACCAACAAAGTAACTGTTGGAGTTGATAAAAAAATATCAACCCTACAGCTCCCAAGAATCACTACATGCAAACACCTGTCACAGAAAGACAGAAGCAGAAGCTATGTAGGCCAGAAATAACAGATCAGTGAAAGTGGAAACATCCTCAATTGATTCAATAATAGAATACAAAATGCAATATGATTCAAGATCAATCAAAATTAATTATCAAATACAAAGAGATCCAACCTTATAAAAGGTGATCAAAACCCTAAAAAGGGAAACTCTAGGTTGCATGATAATAATTAATAATAGAATTCATTATTATATGCCTAAAGTTTAGCTTAAGTGAACTAGAGATAATAAGTGACTTAATAAGTAAATCAGAATGATTTAATTAATAAGTGGAATAACTTTTTACTCAAACACCCCTTAAGATAAACTTAGGGAGTAGCTAAAACATAGAAACAACAACTGAAAGAAGGAAATGGGTCCTGACAACAAGGCCTGATCAGGTACCCAAGTACAAAAAATCTCTGTAAAGAGGAGAAAAGGATAAAACACAGTGGTAAAAACCCCTCTACAAAAAGAGATGAAGCCTAGTGAAGGATTGAAGAAGCCTCCAAACTAGAGAATGTCCCAGAAAATAGGAACAAATGAAGAACATCACTAGAGCATGAATCTGCTAACATTGTCGAAGAATAATTGTTGGAACCTCCACTGTAATACAACATGATCAAGTAAAGAAGAATGTAGTCAAAGTCTAAAGAGTTGATCAATCAAAGATGGAATGATGCTTCAAAAATAAGAATGAAAGAGTGTCCATATGGTAAATGATCCATCTCACCAAAATGCATAGGTACCCAACCACTGCATCCTCCTAGTATGTAGGTGATGACATTAATTTTCCATTAGTATACAAACAACACTTTCAGTAAGCCTACACCGAAAGACAGGAAAGAGAAAACTGAAGATCAGATTAAGAGATCACCAAAGATGACTAAGTACAGAGAAAACCAATGACATAAGTTAGTGTGTAAACCAAAAATCACAAAGTAGAAAGGTAAAGCGGAACCCGACAGAGGAATCCAAAATGCAAGTTACAGTGCAGACTGACAAGACATATACAGTGCAACCGACAGACAGAACCGAAAGTCAGTTGCAGCCCACAAAAAGTGGATCTGACTTCCACGTCAGATAAAGAAAGTGTATTCTATTTATAGGATATTTAATTATTTTAAATCCATTTATTTAGGGCCAAGATATGTGAATGTAAGTGCTTTAATCAGTCTAACTGATTTAAAACACATAGACTAGGAGATCTAGGTATAAGTTGTAAACTTGATCTTAGAGTTAACATTATTTTTATCAAAACTCGATGAAGTCAATCCATCTATAAATAAATGATGCAATCATTCATTAGAGTGTGTGTGTGAGAAGGAAAAAGAAAGAGGAGAAAAAAATGAGCACATCTATGGATTGAATTGAGAGTTTCAAGAACCAGAACAGAAAAAGAAGGATTTGGTTAGCAGAACCAAGAACAAAGGAAACTGATAATTAGAGGTATTAATCAATCACAATTAGGTGATAATATTTTTCATGTAAACCAAATTGGATCTGTATCAGAAATAGTAGATTGCATTTACCAGGTCAATTTGTAATTTGCTATCATTCTAACAAGTGGAGCAAAGTGTAAAAATCTCTTCAAGGAAGGTGGATTTAACAGTCCAACATCAAATCTCTTAACTGAGTGCACACTTAATAGTGTTGCTAAAGATATTAACAGAGTAGAATTTAACAGGTCTCCACCGATACTCCTAACAGGGTAGATCATTAGAAGTGATCAAATTGTAAGCCTTGACCGGCCCCTTCCAATCTTCAGATAGTGAAGTTTTGTGGGTACCATCCCCACCACAGTTTTTAGTTCCTAACATGAGTTTTCTGCGATATGTGTCAATTACTTTCATGAATGTTTCTATGAATGATTCACATGGTTATTAATGTTATGAATTGATATAACTCACATCAAGATAGTTTAGATTAGATTGAATGGACATGCAATTGATTACAAAGGTTAAGTGATAAAAGGATACAAAAAGTTTTAGAGGTACTAATTCACGCCTCCCCTCCCAGTACATACTTCCCATTAATCCCAACAATTGGTATCTGAGATAAGTGTCTTCTTGGAAAGCTTAAAGGCTTAAGAGAAAATATCATACAATGGAAAAGTACAAACTTGATAAAAATATTGAGAACAAAAAGCTTGAAATTTAGATGTTCTATGAACAATACAAAGAAGCTAGAATCAATATGAGATAGTTGTTGGATGAAAGAAAGAATATGGAATCTCGCAGTAATGAGACATATTATCAGGAGGCAGAGATTCCTAATTTCTTTGAGTCTTCGGGATCAACTACAAGAAAAGCATCAGATACATCAGAAGAAAGCATCACAAGCCTAACTGAAATCAATCTTCATCTGGATGGATAAGTTAAATCTTTGCAAATCGGTCAAGAGACACAGATGGTAAGGATGATTGATGTCATGGACAATGCTAGATAGGTTGAACAAGAAAGAACACTAGCTATTGACGATAGAAGAAAGATCATAAAAAAGCTACAAGAAAAAAATTTTGAAATACAAATACTTACAAAGCATCACCATGAGATAGAAAATCAGATTATTCTTATGATTCAAGAGCCAAACATACTAAATGTTGAGCTCATTGAAAGAATAGAACCTATCGGGGAACTGAGGGATGAGAATGAAAAGTTAAAGCATGAATTAAGAGTACAACAATAACATAATGAAATTATCAAAAAGGCTGAAGAAAGTAATAAAAGAATGGATGATTTTCTTGAGGGACAACGAAGAGTCAACAACAACAACGGTCTAGGCTTTACCGAAAATAGAGAATCATCAAATCATTCCAATCCAAAGAATGTTTATGAAAATCCAAGACCAAGAAATCTTACATGCAATCACCATGGAAAGCAAGGCCATACATCAAATGTATGCAGAGGAAAAATGAAAGGTATTCCTAAATCTACATCTTCAGTCATAGGACTCTGTTATAAATGTAACAAGAAAGGTCATAAAGAATATGAATGTAAGTTTGAGATGAAACAACCAAAGAAGGAAACCTACATGGACAAATACTGCCCTACATTCAAAATGAATGGGCACACAACTACTGAATGCTGGAAAAAGAAAAGACAAACAAGGAAGCCTAAAGGTCAAGAAACTCCCTATCAACCAAAGAGAATCGATAATCAATGTGTATGGTACTACAATACTTGGACAAATTGTACAACATTTTGAAGATATGGTCAACTTGCTGCAAATTGTATGAGACAATGGACTAGAAAGTCTAGAGGCTGGACAAACCCCAAAATGGCATGCTTACACTGTCATAAAGTTGGTCATCTCAAGAAAGACTACAGAGACCGAATGACAGAGACAAGCACATATCCCAATGGAAACACCATTGCAGATATCTGGAGGGCTAGAGACAAAATGTAGAGAAAAGCTTCAAGTAATGATGAAGCTGAAACAAGAAATACAAATGGTGACACCCCATCCAATGGATCTGATGACATCACCAACCCCACCTAAGCAGAACAAGTATGGAACTACATTACCCGAAGCTATTACTTTACATCAATTCCATAATATGATTCTAAATTAGCATAAGAAAGATGCATCATGGTTATACTTGTTGAAATATGTGATAACTATTCTTTCAGGCATATATACCTAAACCCATCGGTATACACTCAAAGTTAAGACTGCCTACATTTACCAAGAAGCGTCAGTTAAAAGAAAAAGTTGCTAGTATAGACCGAGCCTCATCGGTAAACAAGCACATGAACAAGTTAGTGATACTGAAACCTGTCAGTAAAAGAAAAGTGAACATCGACTACTCTGAAACATTGTAAGTATCACCGATGGAAGTAAAGTCTTCACTGATGAACTCAGTCTTTATACACCGATAAGTTGGTAAGCATTTATGGCACCCAGTTTAGGGCAACAACTATAAATAGGGCATCATAATGAATCATTTGTCACGACACCCAGACTAGAGCGACTTAAGGTGATTATTTGAGTAGAAAGCAACCAAGCTACAAAGAAATCATGATTTGACCTCCAACACTCCAAAGAAGTTCAGATATCTTTGCAAGCACAAACTGTAAGTTCTTCGAGACCGACAACTCCATTTTTATGCAATACACAGAAGCCCTAATTTTATGAAAACGGCATTGACTTCACGAACCGTGAAATATAACAATGCAAAGAAAGATGAGTTAAAGCTCATCAAGAACATGACATGTGAGGAACCTAATTATAAGATCCATCTGGAGGTTTCCTCACAACCTGATGACGCTAGTGCATTTTTGTGCATTCCATCTAGGTTTTTACTGGTTGAAGATGTTTGATCCTTCATAAACTGCAAGATTGCAGAGATTGGAATGTCAAAGGTAGAAGAAGCTTACAAGAAGCTTTGTAACAATGATGAAACACTTAAGGAAGAGCACAAACACATTGACGTGAAAGGGCTCACAAATGCCCTAATCTTTCTGAAGGTCTTCAAAACTGATTGGATTTGGTTAGTGCTGAGAAGAATGCATAAAAAAAGTTATGGTTGGATGAACCGAAGGCAATAACCCAAGATGTCATCCATGGGGTCACCTGTTACCCCGTAACTGATAAAGTAAATGAATTGAAGCATCCACCGAAGGCAGAGACCGAAAAGATGACCTGAGCCAAATGGGATGGCCGAGGATTGAAAGTAACAACAATTATTGATGATGAGATCAAGTTTGGTGCATGTGTTTTGGGTTACAAATTCTTCCAGGCAAGCAAATTAAACAACATAGAATCAGGTGTAGTGGACACAACCTACAAAATTGTGAAGAAGGATACACAGTTGGAATTATCCAAGCTACTCCTAAATCAATTGAAGGACAACCTAAAGACAATCAGAAATGCTAAGTCAAACACTTGTAATTTTGGCTCTCTAATAATGTGTATCTTCTTTTATTTTCAAGAAAAGTTCCCATTGGTAGGAGATGTAAAATGGGACAGCACCAAACTGATTACCATGCAAATGAGTGAGCACATAGTTTCACTGGGAGATAAATTTGAGATAGTCATGGATGAATACTTCAATGTATTCAAAGATCGAATGAAAAAAAGGGTAAGAATCCTCAAGCAACTCATTGAGCAATATAAGGATGAGATATGCTTCATGGTTGACATAGATAATACTAACATCAAACCTGTTGTAGCGAGGACAACATGGTTACAACCATTGGAATATGAGATCAACATTGATCTTGCAACAAAGGCAATTGATGCCTTAATCAATGAACCACTAGACAAGAAGCAACCAAGGTTTGGCGCATATGAAGAGGCCAAGACATGAATTAAATTAGGCCTAGTTGTATAGAAGATAGTAAAAAAGATAGACAAGATGGTAAATAATCTCAAGAAGATTATGTCAATAACCGAGGAAGAAGCTGAGGAAGGTGAAGAAGTTGAACAAGAGGAGGAAACCGAAAAACAATTATCTGTCGGTAGAGATGAAGAAAAGAATGACTCTGAGGAAACATAGTCAGATTTGCCACCTCCTCCACCATCTAAGAAACCAAGGACAATAGCTACTTCAAGGACTAGAAGTCAAACATCCAAAGAATCTACTCCTTCCCCTCTGGAGAAAGGAAAGGTCAGGACTTACAAAAGGAAAGCTCTCGCACCAAAAAGAGGAAAAAACAAGAAAGGAAGGAAATTCATCAGAACCCAAGAGGACATAGAAGACACCGAACAAGATGAAGCCATAGAGGCACAAAATGTCAAGGTAAAATAACCTGACACTATTAATGACATTTGTGTTTATATTGCAAATTATGGATCTATTACAGATCCACACATTAGAAAATGGTAGAAATTAAATCAAGAAGATCTGAATAAAGTTGAGGAAGCCATGATAGCTAAAATGTACAACTTCAAATATGTACCAATGTAATTTGAAGGAAGTTATGTACCAAGGGAACTCTTGGATAGATTATCCTCCCATTGGACATTTGCATTGAAGAATGAGAAAGAGATCAAAGAGAGAGTACTTTTTTCTCTAATGCCACCTAAATCTAAGAAGGTAGAGATAGATGAGATGATGGAGAAACACAAAAAGGAATTCTCACCAAAGCTAAGGGCATATAAGTTTCTTGAAGGCAAGTTAATTGAACTTGAAAAGGATAGCCACCAAAAAAGGTGCAAAATCATGAACATACCTATTGAGGAGGTAAGCCCCGACAAAGACCTTCAACAACAAGATGTTGACAAGGCAACTAAAAATGATACATCCATTGAGTTAGATAAAGAAGAGGATGATACGACAGGGAACAAGAGTGTAGATGTTGTAGATGAAATATGGGATGATACCACAAATGACAACATTGTGGATACTAATGTCATTGACATTACCGATGACCTAGCAGATGAAATAAATAAGGATGAAGATGTCATTGTTGCAAAAGACACAACTGATGAACATGACACAACAATTGATACTGCACAAGTGAATATTCTAGGCAACATGCCTATATTGATACAAGCTGTATAGTCATAAAATGGAAGCACTTCCATTTTAGACTTGTTTAGCCTTACGAGTAAGTGGTTTGGGGTCATGAAAAGCACCTTGACTGGGTTCCTAATCTTGACATGGATTCCCCCCTATTCTGCCTTTATGTTCACCATTTTCTGACCTGATTTCTGCATTCTGGGATACAGACCTGTGTTTCTGGGATTTAGGGACAAGGTTGACCTCCTAAGACAGGGTCGACCTCGACCCTGACCTAGGACAGGGTCAACCTTTACCCTAACCTAGGAGAGGGTTGACCTCAGCCCTGACCTAGGACAGGGTTGACCTTGACCCTATCCCAGGGTCCAAATCTTGAGAACTTTCAGTTTCCGGATGTCAGTCTTTGCAAAAAGTTTTCTCCCGCTTTTGGGTCGGTTGTTTCGGGTTTTGAATTGGTTGATTATTAAATTATATTTAATATAGGTCCTCTCCTAGGGGTAAAGGCTTAAATGATGATTTAATTATCCTATGTAGGCTTCCTTAGAAGATTGTGCCCTAATTTCATATAAAAGGGAGCCTTCTCCTCTCATTTTCTCTGAGCATGAATAACCTCAATCAAACAATTGAAGTCTTCTAATCAAGAATCAAGCATCCTTATGAAGTGAAGTCCAAGCAAGAAATTAAGGAAGATTTGAAGCAAGCATCCATCATTCTCAAGTATCCATTTGCATGAAGGAGATCCATTGGAAGCCTTTGAAGGATTCAAGCCAAAAAGTGCCCTTTTGGTGATCTCTCCATCCATCTTCTTCCAAAGCCCTTGTCAAGTTCAAGAACCCATTCAAGACTTGGTGTTGGAGATCTACAAGCAATAAATTGAAGACATCCTTCCATTCTACATTCCATGTTTTGAAGCATACTTTTGGATCCACGGATTCGAATCCGCCACAAGGACATTACAAGCAAGGTGAATTTAATATGTTTACTTTGTTTATCTTTGCAATTTCAATTATATTATAAGGTTAATTCCAAAACCAAGGTTTGACCAAGGCAAACCCCTTCCCCCCAACAAACAAACATTTTTATTGTAGGTACAAGTTTGGGACTGTAAATCTAAGGCCAGATCTGGATACCCTTTTCAAATTTCTTTCAGACTGTGTGAATAGGGACACTTTCAGAGTTGAGTAGATTGAGTTGGAAAAAGTGGTACAGGGTCAACCTTTTTCATAAGACGACATTGAAATGGAAAAATATTTTTGGGTTTTGTCCGTCTCTCTATTCTGGTTCGGTATCAACTGTCGGCATCTCTAGAAATAGTCTACAGATCTCAGAAAATAGCAATCTTTAATCTGCCACTTTGGAAGGTTGGTACTTCATCTCATCCATTTCAATTCCTAGAACTATCATATACATTCCTTTCTAAAATGGGAATTTAA
>MU227113.1:241979-293221 GCA_018584345.1 Thuja plicata | reverse complement strand
ATTGGAAGCCTTTGAAGGATTCAAGCCAAAAAGTGCCCTTTTGGTGATCTCTCCATCCATCTTCTTCCAAAGCCCTTGTCAAGTTCAAGAACCCATTCAAGACTTGGTGTTGGAGATCTACAAGCAAGAAATTGAAGACATCCTTCCATTATACATTCCATGTTTTGAAGCATACTTGTGGATCCACGGATTTGAATCTGCCACAAGGACATTACAAGCAAGGTGAATTTTATGTGTTTACTTTGTTTATCTCTGCAATTTCAATTATATTATAAGGTTAATTCCAAAACCAAGGTTTGACCAAGGCAAACCCCTTCCCCCCAACAAACAAACATTTTTCTTGCAGGTACAGGTTTGGGATTTTAAATCCGAGGCTAGATCTGGATACCCTTTTCAAATTTCTTTCGGACTGTGTGAACAGGGACACTTTCAGAGTTGAGTAGATCGAGTTGGAAAAAGTGGTATAGGGTCGACCTTTTTCATAAGACGACATCGGAACAGAAAAATATTTCTCGGTTTTGTCCATCTCTCTGTTCCGGTTTGGTATCAACTGTCGACATCTCTAGAAACATTCTACAGATCTTAGAAAACAACAATCTTTAATCTGCCACTTTGGAAGGTTGGTACTTCATCTCATCCATTTCAATTCCTAGAACTATCATATAGATTCCTTTCTAAAATGGGAATTTAAGATCTTTCCTCTTTGCTCTCATTTCCAAATGATTGATTCATTTGTGCATTGATCCTTTTTGGGTTGATCAATTTGGATCTTTCATTTGTGCATTTGAGGTTGAAAGGAACATCTTATCTTCCCCACACATCACACAAACATCTACATTTTATATTTTATATGTTACACAAGCTATCAATATCCTGAAAGAAACAAGAAAATCACCAGAGAAGGATACTCCAAAGGATGCAAGAGAAGAAGAAAACAAGGATACAACTGATGGTCAAAAAGACATCGGAGATACTCAAGATGTAACCAACACTAACAAGGTTACTGAAGGAGATAAGGACAAAGATGCAGAGACTCAAGACAAGAATGAAGAAACCAAGACTGATGATGCAAAGGACACCAATGAAGGAGACATACCAAAAGATGGTTCTCTTGAAAAATAGACAAGAGTGCTACTTATGATGTTAAGGTAAATGTAGAGATGTTTGCAGACACCCGACGAGATGAAACCAATGCCAAGCAACAGAAAGAAGCACAACAGGTCACATCATCAAGCACAACAGAAAAGGCTGAGAAATTGGAAATGGTGTTACATTCTACTGAGTCACAAAAGAAGAAGAAGACAAAGAAGAACAAGCAAGAGGTTACACTGGATAAAATCATTGAAATACTGAAGTGTGACCCGTCTACACTTGGTAGTGATGCATTACAATAATATGGAGAGATATGCCAGAGGAAGGCATTGCAAGAGAAGCTGAAGAAACAACATAGGGACTCCATGGTACTGGAGACAATATGGGACATACTACATAAAATAGTGCCCGATGTTGACATTGATAAAAAAAAGCCTATACTTGATCAACTAGCTACCCTCACCGATGCAATCACAACTCAGAACATTGATGTTGAGAAGGCAATTAAGGAGAGAGGCAAAATGAAGTACCAACAGAAGCTCATAGAGAACATTAGCCAAGAAGTGGCAGTAAATAAGGTAAAGCTATCAAAATTCATATCTAAATTAGACCCCATCATATCTGAAGCTATAACCTTAATTAAAAAGATGAGCACAATAGAGAAGTTCACTAAAGAAAATAGTGACAATATAGCAAAGCTAGATGCAAATCTAGCAACTAGTGCTAGTAGCTTAACAACAGATGGAGACAATGTAGTCAAACTATATTATGAGAAGATAATTGAGGTAAAAGGTTAAGGAAAGAGATATGGGAAGCAAAGACACATTTCAGGGAAGAAGTAACTGAGTTACATCTACCAAATCTTACACTGCTCCAACAACATATCAGTTCTGGAAGGGAACTGATAGGAAATCCCGACATGTCTGTAGCTGACAACATCTATGATACACATTCAAAGATCACACTTGAGCACATGGCTTTGGAGAACCTTAAAGAGCAATGGGAGAAAATGATGGAGGACATGAAGTCTTCACATTCCCATATTTTTGATAAGCTCTAAGGTAAATGGCCTTCACCCTTAATATCAAATAAAGGGGGAAATGATATAAGTACAAAATAAAAAGGGAAAATGTTATGTACATTTATTCAGATGGGAAAATGGTAGATATGTATATGTATATTCATAAATGGAAAATGATATGTAGAAGGAAAATATATCATATATACAGATATACCGACATATACATAGGGGGAGTCATTAAATGACTAAGGATTATATATGTTGTATGTACTTAACATTTTGTTATTATTTTACACATATAAGTTTTTGATACTAATGTCAAAGGGGGAGATTAATGACATTAATTTGCCATTAGTATACAAACAACACTTTCGGTAAGCCTACACCGAAAGACAGGAAAGAGAAAACTGGAGATCAGATTAAGAGATCACCAAAGATGACTAAGTACAGAGAAAACTGATGAAATGAGTTAGTGTGTAAACCAAAAATCACAAAGCAGAAAGATAAAGTGGAACCCGAAATGCAAGTTACAGGGCAGACTGACAAGACAAATACAGTGAAACTGATAGACAGAACCGAAAGTCATTTGCAACTCGTAAAAAGTGGATCTGAATTCCACATCAGATAAAGCAACTGTATTCTATTTATAGGATATTTAATTGTTTTAAATCCATTTATTTACGGACAAGATATGTGAATGTAAGTGCTTTAATCAATCTAACTGATTTAAAACACATAGACTAGGAGATCTATGTATAAGTTGTAAACCTGATCTTAGAGTTAACATTATTTTTATCAAAACTCGATGAAGTCAATCCATCTATAAATAGATGATGCAATCATTCATTAGAGTGTGTGTGTGAGAAGGAAAAAGAAAGAGGATAATAGAATGAGCACATCTATGGATTGAATTGAGAGTTTCAAGAACTAGAACATAAAAACAAGGATTTGGTTAGCAGAACCAAGAACAGAGGAAACTGATAATCAGAGGTATTAATCAATCACAATTAGGTGATAATATTTTTCATGTAAACTAAATTGGATCTGTATCAGCAATAGTAGATTGTATTTACCATGTAAATTTTTAATTTGCTATCATTCTAACAAGTGGATAAAAGTGTAAAAATCCTTTCAAGGAAGGTGGATTTAATAGTCCAACCTCAAATCTCTTAACCGAGTGCACACTTAACAGTGTTGCTAAAGCTCTTAACAGGGTAGAATTTAATAGGTCTTCACCGATACTCCTAACAGGGTAGATCATCAGAAATGATCAAATTGTAAGCCTTAACCGGCCCCTTCCAATCTGTAGATAGTGAAGTTTTGTGGGTGCCATCCCCATTGCAGTTTTTACTTCCTAATAACATTTTTCTACGATATCATATCTTGTGTTATGTGTTAATTACTTTCATGAATTTTTCTATGAATGATTCACATGGTTATTAATGTTATGAATTGATATAACTCACATCAAGATAGTTTAGATCAGATTGAATTGACATGCAATTGATTACAAAGGTTAAGAGATAAAAGGATACAAAAAGTTTTAGAGGTACTGATTCACTCCTCCCCTCTCAGTACATACTTCCCATTAATTCCAATAGTAGGAACAAATAATGAATACATAGATCGCTCTATCAAACCAAGGAAGCATTAGAATCAACATGAGATACCCCCCATAATGTTGAGTAGGAAGAGGCATGACAAGTACACTGAACTAGACTGCCAAGAATAACTACATGATGAAGAACTAGGAACATAACAAGTGCAATAGAAAGTACAAGAACATATAAAGGATGGTGTCGTAGAGGAAACACTCTCTTGATACGCATCATGAGGCTAATGTGACAGAAGGAATACTCACTTGACAAAGGTAGATGTAAAACAAAGAAAACATCAAACCCCCTATGGCACTTTATAATGTATTGCAAGTACAAACATGCACAAAAATGTCCAAGATCCCAAGCATGTATCATATGACACTTTATCCCAGTGCATTTGCAAAAAAGAAATGCTACATAAATATATGTCTACAATACTCATGAATGAAAAAAAAGGTGTATGAACATGAGTAACAGCTAAAAAGGAATCATCTCATGCAAGGAAAATGATCCCAGGACCTGAAACATCCAAGGTAATCACTAGATTTATAAAAAGAAAAAACCCTGAGTAAACTTTACCTAGAGTAGATTTTAGATGTAAGACTGATAAAATAAGGAAGAGCACTGAACCAAATTTCCAACGACATGTGGAAGTCAAAAAATGGAGTCCAGATGAGCAAGATATGGCTCCCAGAGTGGAAAAAGGAACCCCAACTTTGACTGGCAAAAAACTTTGCAAAATTAGATCAGGCTCAGAATCATCTTTCCTATTACTCATTTGGTGAAAACACCTCCATTTGCTCAAGGTATGAGAGAAAAATGAAGAGGGCTCCAAAACAAGAAGAATTCCAAGAAACCTCAGCTAAATCTGGCGAAGCTCCACTAAATCTAGTGATGCTTCCAAATCTGGCGTGACTACTAAATTTTTTACCAAATTTGGCAGATTTACCAAGATTTTTTTTATTTTTTTTGTGATTTTTCCATCAATTCAATTTGCGTGCCCAGAAAAGGGTTATATGTACAATTTTTTTGCCTCATATTGAAATTGTGTTCAATTTGGATGTGCTTTATATGGAAATAAGGGTTTTTGGGTCTTCTGGACTCAACTGAGGTCAGTTTGTGTCGAAAGTGCTCCAAAAAATAACTCCCCACAAATCCACAAAAATCTGAAACAAAAAACCTCATAAAAAACATAGATCTGAAGAACAAGGCCAAATCTCTCGTGAAGAGGATAGGGGCATGAAGATCTAGAGATCTGATACCATATTGAAGTTGATGAAAACTCAACCCTACAGCTCCCAAGAATCTGATGAACCATAACTCATTGAATGTTTGAATATGTTAAGTTGATGATAACCGAGCTACAGAAAGTTAATGCAAGACATTAAATCAGTTAATGTATTGTATTGTCATTGATGTAAACTTGATATAATTTGATTGTATATATACATAGTGTTAAAGACTTCAAAGAACCAGAGAGGTAAAGGTTATGCTATCAGTAATGCATAAAAGTTTAGTATGCACTAAGTGACAACAAACACTGGCGAACAGTACACCCTGACGGATAAAGAACACCGAGAGAAGAGTCACAATGATACCTGAGAAAGCATTACCAACAAGCAGAACCACAGTGTTACCTGATGGACAGACAAGGTCCCAACAGAAAAACAACCCTAACAGACAAAGATGCTCGAGGACAACTGAAGTCAAAGACCGAGCTAACAAGGAGTTAAACATCAAAAATAATTAAAGTTCAGAAATGACAAAAGACTTAGCTGGAAGGAGCTAAATATAGAATTAATTGGTTGATAACATTGTTTTCATCGACAAGTTTAAGCCAGAGATAAGTGAGAGTTTTAAATCTATTTTATTCCAGTTGTCAAGGAGAAATCTACGAGATAAAACTGAAGTAAAGCTTTAAAGCAAGAAGGGAAAGAATTATGGATCACGCCAAGAACAAGAAAGTCAAGGACTTAGAAATAGTGAAATTATGTCTATAAAGAGATAAACTAAATCATTATGAATTAGGTGGGTGAATAGAGAAGAGGATGCTGAAGAGAATACTGGTGAACAAAGACTTCATACAGTCCTGATCAAACAAGCTAAAGAATAGAGATAAAGATTTCTACTGACACCGAGCAACAGAGAAACTTACATCATCACCGAGAAGAAAGAAGTGGAGCAAAGGTATTGAAAAGAAACATTGGTCAGAAAGGTATTGTGAGCTTACAATAGATCTAAACATCTACAAGTCTAAGTTGTTTATATGATCAAATCATATATTATTTTAGTTTAACCAATGATTCAGAAAGTCTCTTAACCGAGAAGGATCTTGTTGGAAATAATGGAATGGTGTACTGAAAGGGGAGGGGTGAATCAGTTCCCTCAAAAATTTTATCAATTAACCTTAATCCTTTATGTAATCAATTGTATTACCATCCATGTATGCTATTCTACCTTTGTGTATGTTATATAAAATCATTAACTCACTAAGCATGTAAAATATTCATAGAAATATTCATGAAATGTATAGACACATGACACAAGATTTGATAATGCAGAAAACCCTTGTTAAAAGGTAAAAATTGCGGTGGGGATGAAACCCACAAAGTTTCACTATCTATAGAATGGAAGGGGTCGGTTAAGGCTTACAATTTTGATCACTTCTGATGATCTACCCTGTTAGGAATATTATGTAGAGACTGGTTAAGGTCTACTCTGTTAAGAGCTTTAGAAACACTATTTAGTGTGCGCTCGGTTAAGAGACTTACAAAGGATTGTTAAATCCACCTTTCACAAAGATTTCTTCTATTTGCTACACTTGTTAGAATGTAGACAAAAATATTCAATGACCTGTGTATGTGTAATCTACAATTTCTAAATATAGATCCATTAAATTCACATGTATAATGTATCACCTAATGTGATTGATTAATAATTATGTTGCTCGGTAGCCTTGATTCTTGGTTCATGATAACCTATTTCATCTTTTGTTGTTCTTTCTTGAAACTCTGAGTCTGATCCATAGATGTTCTCCCTGGCTATTATCATCCTCTGATCTATATGAAATGAATGATTATACATCTATTTATACAATAGATTGACCTAATTAAGTTTTACGTATTACAAATATAAGTCTATGGGCAAAGGCTTACAAGTTGACATTGATCTCCTAGTTTGCATGTTTTCAACTAGTTAGACTGATTAAAATAATTATAATTATATTGCTTGTCCCTCAAGAAATGGTTTTAAATCAAATCAAAATTCTAAATATAAAACATAATTGTTTTATCTGACGTGGAAGTCAGATCCACATTTCTCGGGATATAACTGACTTTTGGTGACTGATGCTCGGGTTGCTCTATTGTCTATCTATCGGTGTTCCTTCTGCAAACTGTCCATCAGGTTCCCTTGCTCTGTCAGGTTCTTTTGTTTCTACTCTGTCGGTTTACACTTCAACATTTTTGGGTTGAACTATGCAAACTATGTTGGGTTTCTCTTGAGATCTATCTTGTTGGGTTTCTCTTGAACTTAACACTTTCAGTGACCTTTGTTATCTGTACTTTCAGTTTGTACTGAAATCTTGTCTTTCGGTGTAGGTGTTACCGATGGTTCAAAAACTATTTTTCCTTTGCATACTAATGGCAAAATGTGTCATCAATCTCCCCCTTTGGCATTTGTATCAAAAACCGATATGTGCAAAATACTAAAATATGTAGTATGTACACCATGTGTTCACCTTGTCATTACGACTCCCCCTATGTATATTCTGGTATAGTATATGTATATACATATACACTTGCCTTTATACTATAATCCCTTTTCACCTTATCTTCATATCATTTTTCCCTTTGTATTATATCATTTTCCCCCTTTTTACTATTATATATATCATTTCCCCCCTTTTTTGATAGTAAGGGCAAAGGTTTATACTTACAACTTATCAAAAATATGGGAATGGGAATTCTTCATGTCTTCCAATAAATTCTCCAATTTCTCCTCTAGGTGTTCAAGAGCCATTTTCTCTAGTGTGATTCGGACATGCATATCATAAATGTTTTCTGATACAGACATCTATGGGGTGGCAATTAACTATCTTGCCAAAGTCATGTGTTTCTTCAAAAGTGTAAGATTTGGTAACATTAGAGCATGTAGCTCGGTAACCTCATCTCTAAACTTGGTTTCTGCCTCAGGAATTTCCTGTCTCAACCTTCTAGATTTCATAATATTTTCCAAATGCATCTTGATTGCATTGTTATTTGTGGTTAGACTGTGTGCACTTGTATTTAGATCAGAATCTATTTGTGCAATCTTATCACTATTTTCCTTAGTGAATTTCTCTAAAGTGCAAAACTTTTGTAATAAGGCAATAGATTCAGAAATCATTGGATCTAATTAATTTGCAAGTTCTGAGAGCTTTAACTTGTTCTCAACTACTTCTTGGTTGATATTTTATGTCAATTTGTATTGATATTTTTGTTTTGCTCGTTCTTCAATTGCTTTTTTTGCATCCACATTCTGAGATGTGATAGCCTCGGTTAGAATGGCAAGTTGATCAAGGATGGGGGCATCTTGATCAACATCTATGTCAGGCACTATTTGTGTCAATATATCGCTTGTAGTTTCTAACACTAGGGATTCTTTGTGCTCCTTCCTTATCTTTTCTTGCATAGCTTTCCTTTGACATATTTCCCCATACTCTTGGAGAGATTCAAAATCCAATGTAGAAGGGTCACACTTCGGTATCTCATTGTCTTCATCTAGTGTTACCTATAGCTTGGTCTTCTTTGTCTTCTTATTCTTCTTGGATGCTGAGTGGGAAGCACTTGAATGTATCACCAAAGCAAGATCCTTTGCTTGGGTAGATGTGCTTGATGAAGGCTTTTGTGGTGTTGTGTCTTTTGCCTACTGCTCGATATTTGCCCATCGGTTGGGAGTGGACGTCTCCACATCAACCTTTGCTTTATCTACAACATCTCCTTCAGTATCCTTAGGAGTAGCATCATCTTTCTTCTCTTCTTCACCTTTGTCTTTGTTCTCTCCATCTATTTCTTTTGTTTCTCCATCTACTACATTATGTTCATCAGTTGTATCTTTCTGTTCATCATCACCCTTATCCTTGGGTATGCTTGCATCGGGCTCAGGTGAGCTTTCCTTTCGTGAGATTATGTTAATAGCTTGTATTAACACTGGAATTTTTCTCAATATATTCATGTGTGCAACATCTGTAGTTGTGTCCTATTCATCGATTTGGGCTGGGACAACAGTGACATCTTCATATTTCTATACTTCATCTACAGGATCTCCTCCGGTAATATCAATGATAGTATTATCAGGCCATGTTTCATCTGCAGTGTTCATATCCTCGTTAGCTTTTATGTTCAATACTTCTTCATTAACATCCTCATTAGTTATAAGAATATGTTTGGGGCTCGGTTTAGCTTGATCTTCTTCATTGTGTGGATTGTTGGTGAGTGCTATTTGTGGCTTGAGACTTGTGTCCTTTTTAGGTACATCAAGTATCTTTCTCCATTCATCCTCACTTTTTCTATCAAGCTCAATTAGATTTCCCTTTAGCACTTGGTAGGCTCTTAATTTTGGTGAGAACCTATTGGAATGTTTCTTCATCATTTCTTCAATCTCTTTCATCTTAGATTCAGGCGGCATAACTAAAACTAGGGCTCTTTCCCTTATTTGTTTCTCTTCCTTTAGAGAATATGTTTTCCTAGATGAGAGTCTCTCTAGAATTTCTTTAGGCATTTTGTCTTCAAACTATATTGGAACAAATTCGAGTATGCCCATCATTGTGATAATTGCCTTCTCTATCTTATTTTGATCCTCGGGATCCAATTTTAGCCATTTCCTAATCTTAGGGTCTGTGATTAAACCTGACTTGATGGTAGTTGCACATACCTCATCAATTGTAGAAGGAAGTGAGTTCTTGACAGATTGTTCATCTTTTTTGGTGTCCTCTATGTCTTCCTTAGTTCTAATTAGCCTTCCTCTTTTTGTCGGCGCCTTTTTCCCAGTTTGAGGCTTTCTTTTATAGGTCCACACTTGACTTTTCTTGACAGGTGGTGAGTTTGCGTTAGTAGTTTGACCTCTTGTCCTGTATGCAACATTTGTTCTAGGATACTTCAGGGGTGGTGCATTGGAATTTGTGGATTCTGAGTCACTCACCTTCTTAGCTTCACCAATGGGTGACTGACCCTCAGTTTCTTCTGTTTGTTTTGTTTCCTCTTCATTTATCGACAACTTTTTCTTCAAAGTCTTAACC
Source organism: Thuja plicata (assembly GCA_018584345.1). NCBI lineage: Eukaryota > Viridiplantae > Streptophyta > Pinopsida > Cupressales > Cupressaceae > Thuja > Thuja plicata. Next base: position 283,233 of record MU227113.1, on the reverse strand, counting down.
ATTTTCTCTTTCTTCACAACTAAGCCATTTTTTATCCTTTCCTTGGCTTCCTCATAATTTCCAAACTTAGGTTGTGACTTGTCCAATGGTTCATTCAACAATACCTCAATAGCATTTTTTGCTTGATCTATGTTGATTTCATAGTCAAGTGGAGCTAACCATGTTGTGCTCGGTACAACTAGTTTGATAAAGTTATTATCAATGTCCACCATAAATCAAATGTCAATCTTGTACTTTTCTAGCAGTTGTTCTGGTATCCTCATCCTCTTCTGCATTCTATCTTTGAATCCTGTGAAGTATTCATCCATGACTGATTCAAAATTATCTCCTAGTAATTTGATGAACTCACTAATCTGTGTGGTCACTGGTCGGGTAGTGTCCCATTTGACATTACCAATAGATGGGAAGGATTCTTGACAATATAAAAGTATGCACATAATGAGTGAACCAAACTTACATGAGTCAGAATTTAAAGTCTTGATTGTCCTCATGTTATCATCTAATTGCCTTAGTAGAAGTTCTTATAGAGCTAACTGCAGTCCCTTCTTAACAATTTTGTGTGTTGTATCCACTGCTCTGGATGCAATACTATTCATCTTTCTATCTTGAAAGATTTTTTATCCTAAGATACATGCTCCAAATTTCATTTCATCATCGGTGATGGTGGATACCTTTAATCCTCTTCCATCCCAGCCTGCTCCTATTGTCTTTTCGATGTCAGCGCGAGGGGGGTGCTTTAGTGCATTTGGTCTATCGGTTATAGGATAACTGGTAACAATGTGTATAACATCCCTGGTTATCGGTTTTGGCTCATCTAGCCACATCTTTCGATCATGCACTCTGCTTAGCACTAACCGAATCCATTTGGTCTTGAATTCCTTCAGGAATAATAGGGCATTTGTGAGCCCTTTCACTTCAATGTGCTTATGTTCTTATTTGATTGTTCCATCATCTGTGCAAAGCTTTTTGTAAGCTTTCTCAACCTTAAGATCTCCTAATTCTGTAATATTGTAGTGAATATATGCTCAGACGTCCTCAACAAGCAAAAACCTAGTTGGTATACTGGAGAATGCACCAATGTTGTCAGGTTGTGAAGAAACCTCAGGATAGATCTTGTAATGAGGTTCTTGACAAGTGGTATTCTTGATTAGATTAACCTTTTTCTCCTTTGCATTCTTGATCTTGGAGGTTTGTGAAGTAGTTGCCATCGTTTCAGAAATTAGGGCTTTTTTTTGTAAAAGAAAATAGAGTTCTTGGTGAATGTTGTTACTTACTTCAACCTTCTGTGAGTGCCGGGAATATTTTTGAGTGTTGTGAACAGGGTTGAAGTCACTCTGCAATCTGGTTGCTTTGTGCTCTGGTTTCTCTCTGCTTCTTTGCTCAAATTGCTTTGTTAATAATGAGTTATTTTGTCAACTATTTATAGACTTTTTTCCCTAAGTCATGTCATAAATGATCACCCACTTCTCGGTGTTTGAAGACGGAGTCACCGGGTAGCATACACACTTCATTCTCAGTGAAAACGCGATGCTTGGGCCAGATGTCAACTCATTTGACTTTTTATCGACGGATCTTGATATATGGCGAAGACAACATAGTCTTTTTACATGATTATCGACGGAGCTCGGTTTACACTAGCGACTTATCTTTTTATGTGTTAATTGACGATGCTCAATAAGTATGGATAACTTAGCTTTGTATGTACACTGATGATTTTTGGTAAGCATTGATCGATGAGATTGAATTTACAAAATTATAACAAGTAATACCATATTGCATCATTAGTCATGCTAGTTTGGAATTTCATCAATGTATAATGGAACTTATGCATAATACAACTTGGTATAATGAAGTTCCATACTTACTTGTTCCGCTTAGGTGGGGGTTGTGATGTCACCAGACCCATTGGATAAGGTGTCACCATTTTCATTGCTTGGTCCAACATCTTCAGTGTTTGTAGATTTCCTCCATATTTTGTTCCTCATCTTCCTGATGTCTTCAATGATGTTTCCATTGGCAAAGGTGCTTGTCTCTGTCACTCGGTCTCTGCAGTCCTTCCTTAGATGACCAACTTTATGACAGTGTAGACATGCCATTCTGGGGTTAGTCTAGCTCCTAGACTTTCACATCCATTGTCTCATGCAGTTTGCAGCTATTTGTCCAAATCTTCCACATGTTGTGCAGTTTTCCCATGTTTTGTAATGCCAAACATATGAGTTACTGACTCTTTTCGGTTTATAAGCAATTTCATTTTCTTTAAGCTTCCATGCTTGCCTTTTCTTCTCCTTGCATTCAAGAGATGTGTGCCCATGCATTTTGCAAGTAGGACACTATTTGTCCATGTAGGTTTCCTTCTTTGGTTGTTTCACCTCAAATTTACATTCATATGCTTTATGTCCTTTCTTATTACATTTATAACAATTTCCTATGAATGAAGGTGTGGATTTAGGAATATCTTTTATTTTTCTCTTGCAGACATTTGATGTGTGGCCTGGTTTTCCATAATGATTGCATGATTGCTTTCTTGGTCTTGGATTTGTGTAGAAATTCTTTGGATCAACTTGGCATGGTGACTCTTCATTCTCGGTATACCCTAGTCTGGTATTGTTGTTGACTCTTCTTTGTCCATCCAGAAAATCATCCATCCTTTTGGTTCTTTCTTCATCTCTCTTGATCATGTCATTATGATGTTGTTGAATCCTTATCTCATGTTTCAGTTTTCATTTTCTTCTCTTAGCTCACCAATAGCTTCTATTCTTTCAATGAGTTCTATGTTCATTTGGTTTGCCTCCTGACTCATAAGAATAATCTAAATGGTGATCTCATGATGATGTTCTATAAGTATTTGTATTTCTGACTCTTTCTCTTGTAAATTTTCAGTAATCTTCCTCCTGTTATCAATAGCTAGTGTTCTTTCTTGCTCATCTTGTCTAGCATTGTTCATGACATCAATCATTCTTACCATCTGTGTCTCTTGACCAATTTGCAGATATTTCACTTGTCCAGCCAGATGTTGATTGATTTCATATGGACTTGTGATGCTTTGTTAGATGTAGATTATGATGACTCAAATAGATCAGGTATCTCCTCTTCATGATATTCTGTTTCATTATAGTGAGATGACATAATCTTTCTTTCATCCAGCAATTGTCTCATCTTGATTCTAGCTTCTTTATATTGTTCATAGAAGATCTATATCTCTAACTTCTGATTCTTAATACTCTTGTCTAGCTTGTACCTTTTCATTGTATGATCTTTTCTCTTGAGTCTTTAAACTTTTCCAAATAAGAGTTCTAGCTCTGATACCAATTGTTAAAAATAATGGAATGGTGTACTGAGAGGGGAGGGGTGAATCAGTACCTTCAAAACTTTTATCAATTAACCTTAATCCTCTATGTAATCAATTATATTACCATCCATGTATGCTATTCTACCTTTTTGTATGTTATATCAAATCATTAACTCACTAGGAATGTAAAACACTCATAGAAACATTCATGAAATGTATAGACACATGACACAAGATTTGATAATGCATAAAACCCTTTTTAGAAGGTAAAAACTACAGTGGGGATGAAACTCACAAAGTTTCACTATCTGCAGAATGGAAGGGGTCAGTTAAGGCTTACAATTTAGATCACTTCTAATGTTTTACCCTATTAGGAGTATTATGTAGAGACTGGTTAAGGTCTACTCTGTTGAGAGATTTAGCAACATTGTTTAGTGTGCACTCGGTTAAGAGATTTACAAAGGATTGTTAAATCCACCTTTTACAAGGATTTCTTCTATTTGCTACACTTATTAGAATGTAGACAAAAATATTCAATGACCAAAGTATGTGCAATCTACAATTGCTAAATACAGATCCATTAAATTCACATGTACAATGTGTCACCTAATGTGATTGATTAATACCTCTATTGCTTGGTAGCCTTGATTCTTGGTTCTTAATAACCTATTCATCTTTTGTTGTTCTTGCTTGAAACTCTTAGTTTGATCCATAGATGTGCTCCTTGGCTACTATCATCCTCTCATCTGTATGAAATGAATCATTACACATCTATTTATACAATAGATTGACCTAATTAAGTTTTACGTATTACAAATATAACTCTATGATCAAAGACTTACAACTTGACCTTGATCTCCTAGTTTGCATGTTTTCAATCAGTTAGACTGATTAAAACAATTAAAATAACATTTCTTGTCCCTCAAGAAATGGTTTGAAATCAAATCAAAATGCTAAATATAAAACATAATTATTTTATATGACGTGGAAGTCAGATCCACTTTTCTCAGGATATAACTAACTTTTGGCGACTAATGCTCGGGTTTCTCTATTGTCTGTCTGTCGGTGTTCCTTCTGCAAAATGTCCATCGGGTTCCCTTGCTCTGTCAGGTTCCTCTATTTTTTCTCTGTCGGTTTACACATCAACATTTTTAGGTTGAACTATGCAAACTATGTCGGGTTTCTCTTGTGATCTGTCTTGTCGGGTCTCTCTTGAACTTAACACTTTCAGTGACCTTTTTTATCTATACTTTTGGTTTGTACTGAAAGCTTATCTTTCGGTGTAGGTGTTATCGATGGTTCAAAAAATATTTTCCCTTTGCATACTAATGGAAAAATATGTCATCAGATCTAATAATCCTTTATATATTGAGATACATCCCAAAGAGTATCAAAAGGTTAATTCATGAAGATAACATAGTGAAATGCCAGATATCAAGTGATTAACTATTAGTGATAAATCCTCTAACAAGGTCACACTTAACAGTGTGTTTGTAACCTTTAACAGGGTTGGCTCTTCACCGATCTCACTTTAGAAGAGTGAAAAATTTGGGTTACCGGTCCCAAGTGGTTTTTCCCTTAATAGGGTTTCCTTGTTAAAAATCCACGTGTCAAATATGTTTATGAGTCACCGCTTTGATGTTTTTCTTTGCACATTACTAAAATGGGATTTATCGGTAAACACTAAGTTATTTACTATATTTTGGTAAATGATAGACTGCTAATCGGTAGAGCTTAAGAATAAGGTTTAACAATGAACTCCGAGCAGTAGTTATTGGATAAGATTATTTAAGGGCATTCATCTTGTAGGACTGAAGATAAATACAGGCTTATAATTTTGGTACTAAGTTTTTGGGTTAATTTATTGGAATATTTTTTAGGCCACTGATTCACCCCNCCCCCCCTCTCATCTATTCTAACAATTGGTATCAGAGCTTGTGTGCTTAGAAGGAAGGTTTCAAGACCTAAGCAAAAGATCACAAGATGAGCAAACGGGATGTACCTAAGTTGAACAAGGACAACTTTGCATCATGGCAAAGCAGGAAAAGACTCCACCTATCAGGTATTGGAAATGATGTTACTCAATACTTGGACACTAAATATGTGTTGCCTACAGGACCTCACACACTTGATCAATTGAGAGAAAATCATGAGCACAATTCTATGATGATAGAACTTGCTTCCTCACTCTCTGATGCTGAATTTGAAGATGTCAAAACCTGCACCTCTGCAAAGAAAATGTGGGACAAATTGAAGCTAGTACATGGAAGAGATGCTAATGTACTAAGAGCTAAGAAAAAATCCTAAGAGGTAAATTTTATGACCTAAGAATTAGAGAAGGAGAAAATATCACTCAGTACAGCTACAAAATCAAAGAGGTAGTCAATTCTATCTGAAGAGTTGGAGTTGTACTGTAAGAAGAAATAGTGGTAAGTAAAATCCTAAGAACCTTACTGCCTGTTTATTCTATTAGAGTATTTTCTATACAAGAAATGAGAGAAGTAGAAAACAACAATGTCACTCTAGATAGTTTGGTTGGTAGACTTATTTCATTTGAGATGAATAACTTTGATAATAGTGTCTTACCATCTATTGAGTCTGCATTCAAATCTTCTTTGAAAATAAGTAAATCAAGTCGTAAACACACTGTGAGAAATGATAGTGAAAGTGATAGTGATGATCAAGAACTTGATGAGATTGAAGCACTAATGGCTAGAATATTGCAGAGAGGCAAAGGTAGATATAAAGGTAAAATACCACTTGTATGTTTTAATTGTAAAGAGATTGGACACTTTGCTGCTAGATGTCCTAACAAAAGAAAAGATGACAGGAGTAATGACAGATCATATGAAAATAAGTTTGACAGAAGTGATAATAGAGATTACCGAAGCAACCGACAATCTGATAGAAGAGATACCCTACACTACATGGACAAAGGGAAGAAAGCTTGTTACCTGGCTGAGAACAGAGCTGGAGACACTGACACCAAATCTGATGAAGATATTGAGATGGTATTTGTGGCCATGAAGGATGATTCAGACGAAGAGAAAAGGTATGTTGAGACTGCACTCATATCTAAGGTTAGTAAGAATGATGTCTGGATTATAAATAGTGGCTACACTCACCACATGACCAGTGATAAAGAAAAGTTTGAAACTTTTTAGTATTATAATCGTGGATCAGTAAGAATGGGTAATGACTCACCTTGTCCGGTTGAAGGTAAAGGAACCATAATGTTAAATAATCTGATCAGATGTGAAAATGCATACTGGGTAAAAGAACGTAACTATAACCTATTGAGTGTTTCACAGCTGAATAACATAGGTCACCAAGTTGCATTTGAGAACAAAAAGGCAAAGATATTTAATGAATCATGAAGGTTGATCAGAACTGGTGAACAGACAAAAGGTAACCCATTCTATCTTGATGATATTAACACCACTTCTTTAATGGCTAGAAATGAAGACATATGGTTCTGGCATAAAAATCTATGTCATGTGAATTTTTACAACATGATTAAGATAAGCAATAAAAGGAAAGTAAGAGGCTTATCGAGCATGTCAAAGCCCGACCATATCATGTGTAAGAATTGTCAAAAAGGTAACATGACAAAGTCTAGCTTCAAGATAAAAACCCATACATCTAATGCTATTCTAGAATTAGTCCATACTGATCTATGTGGACCCATGAGAACAAAGAGTTACTATGGTGATAGATACTTAATTCTATTTGTAGATGATTATTCTAGAATGATGATAGTTATGTTCTTAAAAGAGAAATAAGAAGCTTTCAAGATGTTTAAATGATACAAAGTTATTGTAGAAAAAAAAGTGGTAAGGAACTAAAATGCTTAAGATCAGATAGAGGAGGAGAATTTGTTTCTGATGAATTCACTAACTTTTGTAATGAACATGGAATTAAAAGACAGATTTCTGCACCAAGAACACCACGACAAAATGGAATTGTTGAAAGAAGAAACAAATCCATTGTTGATTGTGCAAGAACACTAATGATTGAGAAAGGCATCACTCAAAGATTCTAGAGGGAAGATGTCAGTACTGCTATTTACACATTGAAAAGAGTACAATTGAAGAAAGACACCAATAAGACACCCTATGAGCTATGGTATGGATACATACCCAATGTAAGTTACTTTAGAATTTTTGGAAGTCAATGTTATATTTTGAAAGATGATAGAAATGGAAAGATTGACTCCAAAAGTGAAGAAGAAATCTTTCTAGGGTACTTCACCAAGAGCAAGGCTTATAAATGTCTTAACAAGTCCTCTAACAAAATCATTGAGAGTGCAAATGTCAGAATAGATGAATATGCAAAGAAAAATGATGAGGAAAGCATAAAAGAACTAGAAGACTACAACAGGTTTGTCTATAATGAAGAACCTGACACTCTGCCTGAGAAATAGTGTATCGCTCCTGAGCAGCAGAACAATGCACTCGAGCATCAGGTTGCAAACACCAAAAATTAGGAAATTGCTCTAGATGATGTTCTGAGTGATGGAGATCACAATGAAGGTCAAGATGATGATCAAAATGATGAACAAAGAGATAAACTGATACTTACCAAGTATGTTAGAAGACACCATCCAAAGAACCAGATCATAGGAGACAAGAAAACTAGAATGAGAACAAGAAGTAAGTCACTAAACACTAGATGTTTAATTTGTGATTTTTAGCCTAAATCTGTTGATACTACACTTGAAAATTAAGAATGGGTCAGTGCTATGAATGAAGAGATAGAACATATTGAGAAGAAAAAAACATGGACATTAGTACCTAGACCAGATGACTAGAATATCATTGGTACCAAATGGATATTCAGAAACAAGATGAACGATAATGGAGTAGTCACAAGGAACAAAGCAAGATTAGTATGCAAGGGGTATGCACAAGAAGAAGAAGATATTGAATATGGAGAAACCTTTGAAACTATTGATAGACTAGAAGGAGTAAGAATCCTAATTTGTTATTCTACATTCAAAGGATTCAAAGTATACCAAATGGATGTCAAATCTGCATTCGTAAATGGAATACTAGGAGAAGAGGTATACATTGAACAACCATAAGGGTTTGTTGATCCTAACAAGAGAAATATGGTTTGTAGACTACACAAAGCCTTGTATGGATTGAAAAAAGAACCCAGAGCCTGGTATGAAAAACTTCACTCATATCTCATAAGTATTGGATTTGTAAGAACAAGTGAAAATAGCAATTTGTAATTAAAGGAAGATATTGATGATAATATTTTGATTGCTGAGATATTTGTTGATGATATCATATTTGGGGGTAATGATATGTTATGTAAATCATTTGCTGATGAGATGAGAAAATAATTTGATATGTCAATGTTTGGGGAGATCAAATTCTTTCTTGGTCTACAGATTCTTCAATAGGATGCAGGCATATATATCACACAATCCAAATACATCAAGGAAGTGTTGAAGATATTCAAGATGGAAGATTCCAAGCTAGTTGGAACACCTATGGCAACCATATGTAAGATGACAAAGGAAGATAAGTCAAATGAGGTAAATCAGACCCTATATAGATCAATGATTGGAAAACTCATGTATGTTGTTTATACTAGACCAGATATAGCACATGCAGTTAGAATAATTGCTAGATTCTCTACTAATCCCAAAGAATCACACATGACTATTGTCAAAAGAATTCTGAGATATCTAAAGAATACCGAGGACTATGGTTTATGGTATAAAAGAGAAGGCAAATTTGAGCTTCAAGTCTATATAGATGCTAATTGGGACTAAAACTTAGATGAAAGAAAGAGCACAACTGGAGGAGCATTCTTCATGGGTGACAGACTTGTCACATGGATAAGTAAGAAGCAAGGATGCATCTCACAATCCACTGCAGAAGCTAAATATGTGATTGCCGCTGCAAACTGCTCTAACATTGCATGGATCAAACAATTACTAGAAGGTATGAATATGAAAATTCTTGAACCAGTGATTATCTATTGTGATAATACTATTGCAATAAACATTTATAAGAATCATGTCATGCATGCTAAGACTAAGCATATTGCATTCAAGTATCATTGCTTAAGAGAACAAGTACAAGAGAAAGAGGTGATACTAGAATATGTTCAATCCAAGGAGCAATTAGCAGATATATTCACAAAGTCATTGCCTAAAGATACATTTCAATACCTGAGAAAGAGACTAGGGGTCTGAACCTTGTCTATTGGTCAGTAAGCTGACTAGGAGGTTGCATCAGCCTACACACAATAAGATCATTTATGTTGATGCAAGAAAAGAGATGGACTGCAAAGATACATCAGTACACAGCAAGGTACATATCTACACCGAACACTAGAGTCATTCTATTGCTGATGGATAGGGAAATTCAAGGAGTATATTATAAAAATGAGGAACGATATACTTTGGCATTGTTGTCAAAGGGAGAGAAGATCCAAAGGGAAAGATGACTTGATTATATCCATATGAAATATCCATCATAATCATCCAAAGGAAGAGAAGGTATCCTAAGGGAGAGATGACTTAAGGGAGAGAGTATATCTATTGTTGTCAATGGAAAAAGAGATGATCAAGGAGAGAAACAATCAAAGGGAGAGACAACGTCAAAAGAAGAGATTCTACAACCCAGGGAGAGACAGAATCAAAAGCTGCTGCATCTATCCAGTGAAGGGAATAAAGATTGAGGAAATTACTCTACAAGAAACAAATCTAAGCTAGAAGAGCTTACCAAGAGCCAGGCATTTGTATTGGTTATAGAACAATAAGATTGGTAGATTGATGAACTACAACTGATATATTTCATATTGTATTAGTATTAATGTAGTGTGTTTCCATCAATACCAAAGGGAGATATTGATGAACCATAACTGATTGAATGTTTGAAGACGTTAAGTTGATGATCACCGAGCTACAAAAAGTTGATGCAAGACATTAAATCAGTTAATGTATTGTATTGTCATTAATGTCAACTTGATATAATCTAATTGGTTATATACATAGTTTCAAAGACTTCAAAGAACCAGAGAGATAAAGGTTATGCTATCACTAATGCATAAAATTTTAGTATGCACTAAGTGACAACAAACACCGGCGAACAGTGCACCCCGATGAATAGAGAACCCCGAGAGAAGAGTCACAGTGATACCCGAGTAAGCATTACCGACGAGCAGAACCACAACATTACCTGACAGATAGACAACCTCAACGGACAAACAAACCTGATAGATAATGATGCCCAAGGACAACTGAAGTCAAAGACTAAGATAACAAGGAGTTAAACACTGAAAAGAAATGAAGTTCAGAAACAACAAAAGACTTAGCTGGTAGGAGCTAAATATGGAATTAACTGGTTGATAACATTATTTTTGATCAACAATTTAAAAGCTAGAAATAAGCGAGAGTTTTAAAGCTATTTTATTCCAGTTGTCAAGGAGAAATCTATGGGATAAAACTGAAGTAAAGCTTTAAATAAAGAAAGGCGAGAATTGTGGATCACGCCAAGAACAATAATTTCAATGACTTAGAAATGGTGAAATTTTGTCTATAAAGAGACAAGCTAATTCATTATGAATTAGGTGGGTGAATAGAGAAGAATATGCTAAAGAGAATATTGGTGAAGAAAAACTTCATATAGTCCTGGTCAAACAAGCTAAAGAACAGAGCTAAAGATTTTTGTGGACACCGAGTAATAGAGAAGCACAACATAACTGAGCAGAAAGAAGTGGGGCAAAGGTATTGAAAACAAACATTCATCAGAAAGGTATTATGAGCTTACAATAGATCTGGACATCTGCAAGTCTAAGTTATTTATATGAACAAATCACATACTGTTTCAGTTTAACCATTGATTTAGAAAGTCTCTTAACCGATCAGGATCTAACAATCCTTTATATATTGAGATACATCCCAAGGAGTATCAAAAGGTTAATTTATGAAGATAGCATAGTGAAATGCCAGATATCAAGTGATTAACTGTTAGTGATAAATCCTCTAACAAGGTCAGACTTAACAGTGTGTTTATAACCTTTAACAGGGTTGGCTCTTCACCGAGCTCACTTCAGAAGAGTGAAAATTTTGGGTTACTGGTCCCAAGTGGTTTTTTCCTTAACAGGGTTTCCACATTAAAAATCCATGTGTCAAATGTGTTTATGAGTCATTTCTTTGATGTTTTGCTTTGCACATTACTAAAACAGGATTGATCGGTAAACATTAAGTTATTTACTATATTTTGGTAAATGATAGCCTGGTAATTGGTAAAGCTTAAGAATAAGGTTTAACAGTAAACTCTAAGAAGTAGTTATTGGATAAGATTATTTAAGGGCATTCATCTTGTAGGATTGAATATAACTAGAGGCTTATAATTGTGGTACTAATTTTTTGGGTTAATTTATTGGAATATTTTTTAGGCTACTGATTCACCCCCCCTCTTAGTTATTCTAACAGAATCCCCTGCATGCAAACCTGCCACAGAAAGAGAGAAGAAAAATCTATGGAGGCCAGAAATAAAAGATCGATGAAAGAGGAAACATCATGTGCAAAAAATGGAGAGAAACTTCTCAATGCAATAGAATCCTCAATACTTCGCAAAGTGAGGTAATAATAAAATACAGAATACAAGATGATTCAAGATCAATCAGAATTAATTATCAAATACAAAGAGATCCAACCTTATAAAAGGTTATCAAAACCCTAAAAATGGAAACTCTAGGTTACATGATAATAATTAATAATAGAATTAATTATCATATACCTAAAGTTTAGCTTAAGTGAACTAGAGATAATAAGTGACTTAATAATTAAATCAAAATGATTTAATTAATAAGTGGAATAACTCATTAATCTAACACCAACAAGGGTTGTTTAAATAAATCTAAATAAGACATATATCAAGCAACACATCATGGGGGAAGCACATTAAAACACACAAACACAAATAACTCACCACACAAGAGGAGCTAGTCAAGCATATCACCTTCTCCCTTATCTTAGTTTATAGTGTTTAAGGAAGGTGAGAAACATGCAAGAGGAGCAACATCAAGCACAATAGATGGAACAATAGTCTATTCTCAACCACAACCATGTTGTAAAGATGGGTCACTTTGTTCATCACTAGGATTAAGAGATAATTATTGTGAAAATATAGATGGTAAATCATTAATAGCATTAATAAGCTCATACATATCACCATAATCACTAGCATGAATAGCATTGTTAGTTGCATTAGGAACATCAAAAGAATCATCATCAAGCCTTTGGGCTATGCATGAGCTGATCAAACATAATCAAATCATTAGTAGGTATTTTAGGTGAAGAAAGGTTTTAGGAATCTCGTTGACATGCTTTATCATGATGTTTATGACAATGATCTCGAGCACGATGATTATGCTTGGTTTCGTTGGAAATTGGGTTTGGTTCAGGATCAATCAACATTGGGCCCTTTTCTTCCTTAAGAGGAAGAATGAAAGGAACCTCACTAGGTTGGGAGATAACATCAACAAGAGGTTTATAAGATATATGAGGTGGAACAAAAACATATATGGGAGGTGTAGGTGGTGTAGGGAGAAGTACAGGTCTAGGGTAAAGAGATAGAACATCCTAAGGATTTATAAGCTCACAAATATTTTGGATCTTGTAAATATGATATGATAAAAATAGATTATTTGTGCAGGGTTGAGTTAGTTGAGGTAAAGAAGGCCAAAAGAAATCAAGGTCAATAGACTCTCGAGGTATGGAAGGATGATAAAGACTATGATTAATAGCCATAATTTATCCATTATGGGAAAATTTCAAACTCTTGTGGATAGGAAAGGCTATAGCCTTCATAGAGGTAAGCCAAGGAAGAACAAGTTTGACTTGGATTTGATTAGAATTTGGGATGACAACAAAGGTGAAATCTAGAGTTTTACCACCAACTTCTATAGGAAATATAGTAGAACCATGGGTTGGATAAAGGAAACCATTGCAAGTTTAGATTATAACATTAGATTTGTCACAAAATCATGTTGCAATCATTTACTGAAAAAATGTTCTTGAGTTATCACATTCACCATGTAATTAGGGTCAATAAGGACACCACAAGAATAAATATCATTAACCTTTGCAATGATGTAAAGATGACCATTAGGTACTTTAATTGTCTCACTGGGGTCAAAGGTAATGAAAAGCTCAAGTTAGGGTTTTGGTTTAGGTTTGATTTGATTGATGCGGTTGACAAAATTATTGGCTTCAACACACTTGTCATCATAGTCAACAAGGTGGGTAGAAGAAGAAGGAAAAGATTGAGCAGACTCGACATTATTGGTGGAATGAGACGACAAGGGATTGGTATAGATTTGCAAATTTTGGTTGGGAGATGCAATAGATTTTTTTCCTTGATCATTAACACCCTCAAATGATATAGTATTAGAATCAATGAGGTATTGAGTAACATATTTCAAATGGAAACACTTCTCAATATCATGACCAGGTTGATAATGATATTGACAAAAAGCTTTGTGATCAAAGGATTTGGGAAAAGGTTTAGATGTGTCAAATGGTTTAACGGGAGGAAGAGTTAAGAGTTAAGAGTTAAGAATTAATTAATTTTAACATATAATTATGAAAATATTTAGAAAGCTAGGTAAAATTATGAGAAGGTCTAAAAACATATGACGAAAGAGCCACACCTTTGGATGTTGCTACCACTTGCTCACCAACATTGTTGGATGAATTATTGATTTTGATGAAGTTCTTTGGTTTTTGAAACCTTTTTAAGTTGTCAGATGCATCATCACTCTTATAAACTAGAGCCATTGGAGTGGTACTCTCAAAATGACTCACTTGAAGTTGATAACTTTTAAGCACTACACATAATTGAGTAAAAGAAGACAATTCAGAAAGTAGAATTTTATCTCTAATATCTTTTTATAAATTAGAAATGAAAATATGTTGCAGATCAATATCAGACACAAGAAAAGAAATTTAAGCATGCTAGTTCTTAAATATACCAAATAAATTTGTCACTTTTTCTTTAACACCTTGTTTATAATGCATTAAATCAGTAAAAGAGATCTTAGGTTAAATGTTGTTTAGAAATTGGTGGATGAAAGCATTAGCAAGCTTTTGAAAAAAAATCAATACAATATAGAGGCAAAGAACAATACCATTTCAAGGCCTTATCTTGAAAGGTTCTAGTAAAAAAATTAGTAATGAGTCTATGATCATGAGAGAAATCACTACACAAGGTTTAATTTTTTTTGATGTGTGTCAAAGGATTGCCTTTACCATTATAGTCTCAAGATGAGGAATCTCCATGTATTGAGGAATGACAACACAACTAATATCCAAGGACAAAGCACTAGCAATGTCACAAGTAGGGATGTTGAACTTTGATTGGGTCATGGAAGCAATTTGTTGTTGCAAGGAAGACATAGTTTGAGCCAAGCTACTAATAGTAGAATCAATAGAAAGAGTGGTAGGAGATATGTGTGATATGTTTGGAGTATTATGAGAAATGGAAGGAACAAAGGAGTATGAAAAAGGAACACTATCGTAAATGGGCATTGAGGGAGGTAAATTAATATATGGAAAACTTGAAGAAAGGGTTGAAATAATAAGATTAGGAATGTTAACATGTGTATGGTTGAGATTTTGAATGGAAGTTTTTATGATAGGTAGACCATTGGTGGATACACAAGGAATGGAGGTAGGGATAGGCATGGAGGTCTCAACACTAGTAGTTGGTGCAATGAAACCAAGCTCTTGAGCACAATATCTAATAGGCTTGACATTATTATCAATGAGATAAGAGATACCACGCAAGATATTAAAACCATCCTCATCATTATGAATTATCTTCCTCAAACCCTCTACAATGGATATGACCTTGGGATTAGAGTTTTATTGTCCAAACCATTGTTCAATTTTTTCAAAGTCATGATAACATTTTTGAGCTTGCAGATGAGGGACTCTTAAGGCCTCATCTTCATCATGAGAAGAGTGGGAAGAGTTGTTCTCAAATAATAGGATTAATGTCATTGTGAGGCATGTTGGTCTCATCAAGATTCCTAGGAAAAATAAAGGACTCAAGATTAAAAGAGCCCATAAGTCTATGACTTCTCCTAACCAGAATGTTATAAGTAAGACTTAATGCAATCACACTCATGCACAAGAGAATGAAAGAAAGGATAGATCTAATGAAATTATAAGATTTGAAAGAGATATACAATTAAACTAAAGAAAATAACCTTTTTTTTAATAAAAAGAATATCTAAATATCAAATTTAAAGATCTAATGTAGAGCATGAAAAGGAGATCTAGATCTAACTCCCAAAATGAGAAGTATGTAATGCTAACAAAGTAGATCTAAAAACCAAATCAGAATTGAATTCTTATGAGTCAGGTTCACCCAAGATATATAAGGTGAAAAGGGAAGTGCAATGACATAGATAGGTAAAATCAGTTCTCCATTTCATAAATTATACATTTCAAAAGGAAGATGCCCCACTAGGTTCAAGAGGAGACTCAAATGCTAAGTGGGAAAATGATCCTTCACTCAAATATGTGCTTGATGAAAATGATAATAATGTACAAATTGTTAAAGTAAAATTGTATTTGTATGTTCACTTATTGATTAAATCATTATTGATTTAATTGTTTAAGTCACCTTTTTATCTCTTGTACACTTAAGCTAAACTTTAGGCATTTAATAATTAATTCTTTATTAATTATTCATGCAACCTAGGTTTCTCCACCTTCTTGGTGTTCGATCTCCTTTGTAATGATTGATCTCTTTGTATTTCATTATTCCCTCTCTAAATGAATATTTTGTCTTTCAGATAATTCAGAGTTTTGTCTCCAAGCTTTGCTTTTGTAATAGGTTATTTTGCATGCGGTGGACCTTGGTGGTTGAATTCTATGAATTCTAACATGGTATCAGAGCCTTGCTGTTGCAGCTTGTTCTTGAGTTTTTGAAGTTTTTGGAGCTCTGAGGTTTCAAGTTTTTTCAGCGATTTTTGTATGGATTTAAAGGGAATTTTTTTGGAGCACTTTGAGCACAAACTGACCTCATGGTTGAGCTCAAAAAGCCCAAAAACCCCTATTTTCATATAAGGCACATCCAATTTGGACACAGTTGAAATCTGGGCCCTCTTTTTTGCATGCATGACCTTGGCACACTTTTTGAGGCAAAAAACACCTTGGTTTACACATGGCCTTGATTTACATGCTTCCTCAAAATTCATGCCACCATTGTTTTTTTTTTGGATTTTTTTTTGCATGGCAATTTGGGTTTCTTGTTTTGGACTAGTATTCAGTGTTTTGCTCATGACTTGAGCAAATGGAGGCCATTTTTTTCAAATGAGAGAGCATCGGAAGGCTATTTGCAAGATGGAGATTTTGGTAGGGGTTTCATTTCAAGTTTTTTTCTATTTTACTAGATTTTTTTCCAGTCAAAGAGACCCCTTCTTTTCAGCGCTTCCAGGCCTCTAGAATGTGCATATATACTCCATTTTTTGCTCATGAACAGGCGTCAGAAAGCTCTTGATGAGCTCTCTTCATGTCTAAGACTTATTTTTGGAGAAATTGATTAGGTATTTTACCCATTATTTTTAAATTTTTTATTACCCGTCTCTCCTTTTGATCCAATGGCAGATTCAACAAGAGTTGAGCTTACTCTCCTCATAATTTCCATTTATGGAAATTCTGTATGAATAGGCTTCTCCGGTCATGCGGGCTATGGTCCTGTTTGGATTCTATTCATCCAGTTTTGAATCATCCTTACAAAGTCACGCAACAAAGGTTACACGATGGATGAGGCTATGGGTGCAATTTTGCTGCATTTTTCAGATAGTTTTCTCTTTCATCTTGATGATTGTGACACTCCTCTTGCTATGTGGGATAAGTTTCGGACTCTCTTTCATACATTCAATGAGTTTAGGGCACTACATATTGAGGCATAATTAACTTCTTTGGGTCCTAACTTATTTCCTTCTATTCAGGATTTCTTGATGAAATTCAAATCTATCAGATCTATCTTATAGGGTTGTGGCAAGAATAAGACAGATACAAAGTACATATACCTGATTCTTTCTAAGCTTCATGGTCCCTTTCAGATTTTTTCTTCTACCTTGCATTCCACCATGGATGTTTTGGGTCTACGATTTACCATGCCTACATTTCATACATTCTATGATCGTTTGACTTGTGAGAAGGCAAGACTATTATAGCTTGATTCTCTCAAAGGATCATAGAACCATGCATTGGTAGCTCACCCATCTTCAAGGAAGTAGGAGTAGAAACATATTTCATCAACCACAGAGTCTAAGAAGGATTATAGTTCTCAACACTCCTTTGTCTCACCTTCTACTAAGGGGGAAAAATCGAAGACATAAATACCTAAGTGTGCTTATTGTAAAAGGGTACTCATGGTGAGTCTCATTGTTATGAGAAGAAGATAGACGAATATGCAAAGAAAATTTCTAATTTGCAAGCTCTTCTTCAGAAGAGAAACATTGATATTCCTTCTTCTTCTATTTCTCATAGGTCTTCTTCTTCATCATCACTTCAAACATATAGAAAGGACATAGGAAAGGGTCATGCATTACGTGCAACTGCTATACCTCCCTTTTCTAGATGACTACTAGATTCAGGTGCTTCACACCATATGGCATCTTCTCAAAGTTTATTCTCTTCTTTTGAGGCTTCTCCTACCCCACACATTTTGATGGGGAATAACATTGTTATGAGTGTATGTGGGAAAGGTTCTATTGATATTGATGACGGTGCATTCCATGATGTATTATGTGTTCCCAATTTGTCCTCTAACCTTATCTCTATCTATCAGATTACTCACAGTGGGATAGGGAAGACAGTTGAGTTTACTCCAGATTCAGTACACATTAAAGACAGTGAGACAGGCAATATTATTTCTATAGGGACAGTTAATCATTCTTCCCACTTTTACTCCTTCTCTCATTTTGGTCCACCATCTCCATTGTCAGAGAATAGCTCTCCTTTTTCACGAGAGCCTATTGAGGTGAAGTCGGGTCACTTGAACTGATGTGTAGTTCCTAGGATTAGTGTTCTAAATTCTACACCTCCACCTCATGTTGAGTTTACATATGTTCATCAAGATTCCTCTTCATCTTTTTTGGACATTATCGCTCCATGCATCGAGCCACCTACTGCAGTTGCTGAGGGCATATCAGAGGACATTCATCTCCTCTCAGATGATAGATTTAGCATATCTATTGGCCCACCTTCATTGGAGATTCCATTACACGAGTCTCATGGATACTCTTTTGACCATCAGTTAGGCCTTCCAACTTCTCCTCACATTCAGGGGTTTCCTCTTTTTTTTCTAGCACCGTTGTTTCTTCCATAGTAGAGCCACATTGGTCCGATCATCGACACATGGGTTCTTTCATTTCGGGGGGCTTTGGAGCCTTAATCCTCTCTCATGGGGGGTTGGTTGTGCTTATGGTTTTGAGAGAGTCTCTTGATCCATTGTTTTTCAACATGCTTTTTCCATCTCTTTTTGGAGTAGAGTTTTTCCTTTGTGGTTTTCTCTATTTCTCTACTTTACAGAGATTTGGTTGTGATTGGGTACCTAATTAGGCCTTGTTGTTGGGACCCAAATTTACTACTTTCAGTAGTTGTTTCTAGGTTTTTAGCTTCTCCCTAAGTTTATCTTAAGGGGGGTGTTAGAGTAAAAAGGTATTTCTATGTTCACTTATTAATTAAATCATTATTGATTTAATTGTTTAAGTCACCTTTTTATCTCTTCTTCACTTAAGCTAAACTTTAGACATTTAATAATTAATTCTTTATTAATTATTCATGCAACCTAGGTTTCTCCACCTTCTTGGTGTTCGATCTCCTTTATAAGGATTGATCTCTTTGTATTTTAGTATTCCCTCTCTGAATGAATATTGTCTTTCAAATCATTCTGAGTTTTTTCTCCAAGCTTTGCTTTTGTAACAGGTTATTTTGCATGTAGTGAATCTTGGTGGTTGAATTCTATGAAATCTAACACAAATGTGATTAAGGTGATTAATAGACAAGTTACTGAAAATTTGAGAAAAATAGACTGATTCAGATAGATAGTGAGCAACAAAGTACAAAAATGGAAATCAAAGCACAGATCTGACTTGTCTCTGAATTTTGAGCCAAAAATGTGCAGAGGACAGACCAAAAATTGTCAGGTATTGGGTAAAGATCGCCAATGGCATTCTATACATGGAAAATCTGATTGAATTTTTCTGGGTCTTTCCAACTATGTTCGATCTTTCCAATTATGATCTGGTGGCTCTACAACCTGTTCCCACACATAGAAAAATGCGAGAATTTTTTTTATAAAGGGGTTTGCCTTGGTCAAACCCTTATTTAGGAATTAACCTTGAAAATGGAAAGAGATTGCATAAAGGAAAGTATGTAAAAATGCAAATGGTAGATTTACCTTGCATAAACCCTCATAGATGGATGTTGAAATCACTCATACCCATAAAGATGCTTTAAATCCAAATACTTGACCTTTGAATGTGATGCAGAATCAATTATTCCCTCACAAATGCATAGATCTATGAATGCTACTCCTAGATCTTGAATGTTGGTATGATTGAAAACCGCTTGCAATGAAGGAGAATGAAGGAAAAATTTCTTGCTTGATTGAGAATTCCTCTACTTGCCCATCATGGGAGATAAACTTGCATGAGTTGGAGAAGATTACCTTTGACTTGAATGATCTTGAAGAATTGAAGACTTGGAGATCTTGATCTTGGATGCTTGCTTTCAAATATTGAATCCAAATGCTCAGTTGCTCTTGATTGCTTGAAAATATTAATAACTAGTTGATTGCCAAATTCTTGAGTATGGTTATGATATAAAAACTGAGGAGATATAAGGTCTTTTTATACTTAATCCATCTTTCAAGGACTTAAAAATGATCCAGGATGACTACAAAATCAAAACTCCTACTAATACCCTAATATTAGGCCCTAGGCAAAATTTGGGCCCCAATTGCTTGGGATAGAATGCTATTGGTGTTCTATACCTGGGAAATGGGCCAACATTCGGAGGGGATACTAAGATAGATGAAAAGAAGTGGGGGGGAGGGGGTTTGGGGATGGGGGAGAAGGAAATGTTGCTAAGATCAAGCATAACGGGCATTCATACCTCAAAATCACCAAAATGGGGTCTAATAGGTCCTAGTAAAGTATCCAATTATGGGTGCTAACTTTTTAGGATGATACACACACAATGGCCACAACCTTCACTATCATACATGTCCAATAAAAACATGTCCAATGAAGCAACCATCAATAACTTAGCCCAATCTGCTTCATCCTTGTGACAACAACTAGCTTCCATAACCCAATTCAAATACACCATTCAAATTTTTGACATTTCTAGCTCAGTTTCCATAGACACCATTCGTATAACTACTCTCAATACGTGGAAATATCACAATTGCAGACATATATGCGATCTCTTGACTCGTGAAAACATTTTAAACCTTGTGGAGTGACTTTTTAAATGATCATATGCTCATGGATAAATTGTTTGCTAGAACATTTAGAGATAAGGCCTTGCAATAGTTTTGTTCATTGTCTCCTTATTCCATCAATTCTTTTCAAAAATTAGCTAATGCATTTATTCAATAATTTTAAAATAATATTGGTCCTCAAATTTCTTTGGTTGATTTGATTCATTTACAAGCAAGGTGTTAAAGAAAAAAGTGATTGGCTCTATTGGTATATTTTAATATTTGCATTCTTAAATATCTTATCATGTGCCTGATATAGATGTTCAAAGATTTTTCATGTCTAATTTGGAAAAGGACATTAGACATAAGTTATTATTTTCAGAGTTTACTTCCTTTACCCAATTGTGCACAATACTTCATAATTATCAGGTTCAAGCAAGACAATTTGAGTCATCCACTTCGATGGTATCATTTGATAAGAATGATGTCGCTCAACAAGTTTTCCAAAAATTTTAAAATCCAAATAAAGGATTTATCAAGATCAATAATAACTCTTCACATCATGTTGATATACAAGTGGTAGCTGCGACACCAAGTTTGGGTCCTTTATCATCAATTTCTTAATCAAGTCATAATTTTACTCCACTTTTTGAGTCTTTACATAATGTTATGTTGAAGATGATCAATGGTAATATTTTGAAACTTCCTCCTATCAAATCTATTGACACTTCCAAAGCATTTCTTGCTTCCTATGATCCCAAAGCCTTTTGCCAATATCAACATCAACCTAGCCATGATATTAAAAAATGTTATTGGTCCATATATCTTGTCCAAGACCTTATTGATTTCAATACCATAATTATTAAGGGTGTTAATCACAAGGGAAGAAAATTTGTAGCACCATCTAATTAAAACACAGAAATATATACCAATCCTTTTTCGTCACATTCCACCAATATTGTTGAGCCTTGTAACTCCATGACCATGGATGTTATTAATATGTGTGAAAGGGCTAACAATGTTGTTAATCTCATCGAGCAACCTAAACCTACACCTAAACCTAAACCTAAACCCAAGCTTAAGAATGAACCTTGCATTACCTTTGATTCTAAGGATACCTTTAAGGCACCCAATGAACCTCTTTATATTTTTGTGAAGATTAGTGGAAAGTTCTCCAAAGGAGTGCTTGTTGATCAATGTGTGTATGGTGAATGTTATTATCAAGGAACATCTCTTTACAAGATAATTTCATCAAGAAACTTATGAAGAATATGATGTGATGATTAAAGTGCATGATTATTTTACTTGTCCTATTATAGGTTCTATCATCCTTCCTATTGAAGTTGGTAAGAAGTGCTTAAATGTCATGTTTGCTATTATTCCTACCTCCAATCAATTCCAAGTAAGACAGGGACATCCTTGGCTTACTTCTATGAAAGCTATTGCTTCTCTCATTCATAAGTGTTTGGAGTTCCCTCATAACGAAGAAATTATCATAATCAATCATAGTCTCGATCAGTCATTGGCGAGTCATGGAAACTTCACCCTTCAATTCGTGTGGACTTAAACAAATCAACCATTACAACCTTGTCAAGATATTTTCTTCCTTTCTTACCAAAAATTCAAACATGAAATGATTTCAAAATTAAGAAAACCTAAGGATATTCCAGCTCCTCATCCTAGACTTGGACTCGTTCCTACACCTTCCATTCCTCCTGTATATACTTTAGTTCCACCTCCTATGTCTTAAAAATGCTCAACTTCTTCCATCTCTCAACCTATCAAGGTTCCTTCAAATCCTGTTTCTACGAAGGATGAAAATGAGTCGATGTTGATTGATCCTAAACCCCCTCAATTTTCAAGCCGAACCAAAAGAAATGACATTGCTAAAGAACGATGATATAGATGTTATGCCAAGACCCATATTCACTTGTTTCCCTAAAAAATTCCTCCCCTAAGACATTTGAAGATTCTTTGATCCCTCTCACTCCACTCAACAATAGAAGTTGGGGGTCATTTGTATCCTCCGCATAAAATCCCCATATTTTTAAAATTTATAGACTTCGTCTTAGATGCCTTGTTCAACTAATGCTTATCATAGCTATAAAGAAAGAGGAGAGGAACCATTTTAACACTACCATGCTCTTGAAGCCTACTGTTTTTTTTTTATTATAGAGGTCATTAGTAAGTCTCTGTAAAAGTTAAGGAGTTGTACCAAAGATACCTAGTTTTGGTTTGAGTTACTCGCTAATAAGAGTTATATAGGAAAGCTTGGAGCCAAACTTTATTAAAATTATGCATTACACAATGTTTTTTATTGTAGCATATTTTGATAATGTAGATTAGAATAATTTGAAGCCACCTGGACTATGAACTGCAAGCCTTCAATCGACAAAACATGATTGACAAAAAGCTTTAAAGAGCATAAGCTATGCAATATGACATGAATCAAAATATTTGACAAGGTAGACAGTGGAAGGAAAGTGAAATACAATAAAAAAAATGATGTAGTTGTGTATATATTCCAAAAATAAAGCTCACTTGAAACCATGACAAGCGACTTACCTCAAGATCACCATATCAAAAAGATTAAAAAAAAAAAAGAAAAAAAGATCGCAAATATGATGATATGATGGCTTTATAATATAGGATTAGACTTCATTCTTTACTCTAACTCTATATTAACTATTGTTGCAAGCCATCAAGATGATGTTTATTATCTCAAATCCTACGTTCAATAAAAGTCATGTTCAAAATGTTGATAGACATGACATTGAAATTTTTTTATAAAGACTTATATCAAGACTTACCACATAATATTGTATTAAACTTTGTAAATGATAGCATCATACAAAATTACAATATCTTACATTCTATCAAATGATTATTAAAAATTTAGACACATTTATAATTTTCTTAGAAGAACAATCTATATAAACTATAACTCCCTAAACATAATAGACTTCTCCTAAAATTTATAAGACACTATATAAATTAGAGTTCCTCTTACCATTGCACCTTTATAATACAAATTACAAAAAGCCGCCATTAGACCAGGGACGGGAAACAAACCGGGCAATATTTGCCAGTACCAAAACCGCCAAATCTCCGAGTACACAATAAATTTGATTCACTGCTTTTTAGGCAATAGTTGTCGAATGTTTTTCACTGAATGGTACATGTAAATATTTTCAAAGTTACACCTCAGGGATATGTGGTACAAGTTAATATTCTATGCTACATTTTGATGGTCGAGAAATTGAAGAATCCCAAGCAACTTTTGTACCGATCACTGTACATCTATTCGCAACGGCTACCCAGCCATAGTACTGACAGTTTGTGCTGCACCCTCCTGTAGCTGTATAGTTTTTTCAATACAATGATCACAATTTAATAAGTGCGTAGCTGTACATATTTAAAATATTTTATGGAAATGATTCAATAATATTATAATATATTATATACTTAATTAATTCAATAATATTATAGTATATTATGTATTTAATTAATTTAATAATATTATATTTATTTTAATATAATTTGTTTTCTTATTTGTCACTACTGATGCTATCAATAAATTAATAAGATTATAAAGGATTAAAAATTTAAGTTAAATATAATGATTAAATATTATATATTTAATTAATTAAATAATATATATATTTAATTAATTAAATAATATATATAGTATATGGAATTTAATTATATATTATATATTTTATTTAATGATTTTTTGATAGTAGATCTTAAGGATTGGATTGAGAAATAAGAAAAATGGTGATAGTGAGGATGATTAAGTTGTGTTATTTTACCAATTCAAATTTGTAAAGAACAAATATTTTCATATTTTGACTTATTGTATATTGTGAAGTTTAGGTATTTTTATTTCTTATTAAATAGTAGGTATTTTTATTTCTTATAAAATATAATGTGTGAGAGATTTTAAAATAAGTCTTGATATTTAAATAATAATTTCAAATGAATAAATAATAGTTAAAAAAAATTTACTATAAAATTGACTTTATTTTCTAGTGTTTTTTAAAAATATTTCTTACAAGAAGTAAATATTTGCAATATACAAATAATTATATAAAACAAATTGTAAAATAATCACACAAATAAATTAAGATAAATTTCAAACTAATTTCTTCTTTATTTATTAAATTAGCTAAATAAACTTAAATAAATATAATTTAAAAG
This sequence comes from Thuja plicata, assembly GCA_018584345.1. Lineage (NCBI taxonomy): Eukaryota > Viridiplantae > Streptophyta > Pinopsida > Cupressales > Cupressaceae > Thuja > Thuja plicata. Next base: position 258,267 of record MU227113.1, on the reverse strand, counting down.
AAAAGAAAATATATTAAAATAAATATAATATTTTATAATCATTATATTTAGTTTAAAAGTTTAATCCATTTTATGTAGGCATTAGTGATTAGCTCACTTTTAACGTCATAATTAAGCAACCTTAATCAAATTATTGATGTATTTTTTTTACTTTAATTTATATACATGAATAAGTATCGCTAAACACTCCAACATTTTAGATTACTTTATATTTTAAAAAATGTTGGAAATAAGCCATTTTTGGCTTGAAAGATTAGGGTTTTTTTTTTTCTAAATCCACTTTTTTCACATGTGCACACATATCCATAAAAGATATAAAGCTATAAAAGTATACTATCAATGTAGATAGCTTGAGTAATCTATTATCTAATGCACATGGATGAGGTATTAGGATTAAAATACCTCATTTTTATAGCTTAATATAAAATTATCTTAAAGAGATCCATCAATAGTAAATCCTAATCATCAATTAATAAACATGATTTCTCTATTACAAAATTTTAACCAATGAATCCTAAATGACATTGTAGCACCTTACCCTCTACAAATCTCAAGTTTACATAACTATATTCTAATAGAAACACTAAAAGTAATAAATCTTGTTGGATTAAATTTATAGATGTAATGTGAAGATATAAATTAAATTAATTGTGTAATACATTATAATTATAATTTTATAAAAAAAACTATTCATTATCTAAAATATATTTAATCAGAACTCAAATTAATTATACAATCAAGTATTGGCACTACGTGGTGTAATTTTTTTAACTTTAATTATTCTAAATTTAGTAACTATAATTTTATATTTATTAAAATAAAAAATATCCATCTTTTTAATTTTAGTGATTTATTTTTGCATTAGATGGAATAAATTCTAAATTGTAATTTCTAATTAAATTATATTAAATATTATAACTATAATTAATTATAAGCAAATACTAGCCACTACGTGGCACTTATTCATTATTGTGAAGGTGTGAAACATCTTATAAAAGAATAATTATTGAAAAGATTGATCATTATGTTAAATTATTCTTAAACATTATATAATTTAACACAAAAAATTATTTTTTCAATTACAATAAGCATATATACATGAATAAAATATTAAATTACTATTGTTAAAAAATAAAATTAAAAGTATTTTTTAATTTTAAATTCTTTTTAAAAATAGACAATATATCAAATTACCATTCACTAACGAATGACTGAAAACTAAATAGATAAAACATTTGGGCATACAGCACACTGACATTGACATTCATCGTACCTAAATACTTTGCTAACAAGTAACATAAATAAGGAACCATTTTCCATTTCATATGGAGGAGCCCACCCACGACAACCTGGGACGGTAATAAAGTAGAAGCTAATTAAATTTTGCTTTTCTTGTCAAAGGTGACTCGATTTAAAGTGAGGAAGCGAATATCGAGGAACATGGTACGCGCATTGTTGGGGTGACAAATATTTAACTGATATGTAGGTTGAGCAGCTCTGGAGCTTCAGCTTGCCGGGATGGAGATAAGAGGGTTTAACAGTGAGAATCGGTCACGCAGCCGAAGCGATGAATTTGATGATTTCAGGAACAAGTCATCCACTAGTAAAACCAACAGGGGTCGTGGTGGAATATCCTCACAAAGTTCTTCTTGGAGACGTACATCACCATCTTCTACTTCTTCATCTTCTGACCATTCTTGGAGGAACCACCCTCCTACTCCTACTCCTTCCAATCTCTCACGAGGAGGGACTTCCAGAAAATCTGCCATCAAAAAGGGTAAAGTTGTTACTTTGCATTTGAGTGAAGGCTATGGTTTTCTTGCTCCAATTGTCTCACAGGAGGGGCATTGGCAGCAGAACAGTAACAGCAATGTATATTTTAGAGTAGGAGAGAGTACCAAAACAGAGACTGGCCTGTTTGAACTTCAAATTGGTGATGTGCTCGAATACATTACGAACGATTCAGCAGAGAGTCCACGGTGCTTGTATGCTTGCCTAGTGAAGTGTAAGCTTAGAAGCCTAGAAGGTTTGCTTTCTTATTTGGATGCGCTTTTAGTGCATTCTAAGAGCAACCCAGAGAGGGTTTTGCAAGAGATTACTAAATGCCCTGCCGGGTTTCTTCAGCTCCTCAATTACAAAAGGCCGCCACTTGATCTTGTGAGGTCTGTAATGGAGCTACTTACGATCATCTCTGATTATAATCAGGCGCCACTATATGCTACTAGGTTAAAGAAGTTGTACAGGCTTTTCTCTGGTACCGTTCTCTTGCAACGCTCTCTCAGGGAGCTCCGCCCTCTGATGGAGGAGAATCGGCTTAAAAGCTTTCTGATGCGCTTAGCAATGCACAACAGCCAGACTGTTTCAGAGGCTCTGCCCCTGTTGAAGGACATCGTGAAAGACAAGGGCGACGAAATGCTTGATTGCAACTGTCACTTTCTTTTGCACATGCTCTCTGCTCAAGCTGGCGATAACATGTCTGCGTGTAATCTTGAGTGGAGGAAAATGCAGTTGGTCCCTACGGAATCTGAGATTACAGACAGCCTGGCAGATGAGACATCCATGGAAAATTATTTTAAAGGGTTACCGTGTGTTAAGAAGCAGGGAAGCTACGGATCAGTTGAGGAGTATATGGACACTTACTTCCGCTTGCTCAAGGAGGACTGCTTCTGGGGTCTGAAAAAGGGAATGTCTGATCTAAGGAAGAACAAATGGGAGCCAAAGGACATGAGGGTTTGGCCGAATGGGATCATCAAAGGATTCCATTTCGGTGGAAGCCATTCGGGCATTACAATAGCAGTGGCAACGGAAAGGGTGTACAGTAGCAAGTGTCTTAAGGAAGGAAGTCTCCTTTGCCTGTCTGATGATGGAGGGAATTTCGATTCCCCAATTTGGGGCACTGTAGCGCATTGTGAGGATACCAGGGATAAAATGTTAATGATCTTTGTAGAGATTGTGGATGGAAGAGTTGGCTCTGCAGAAGTAGAAGCCGAAGCGATCGGTCGTCTATTGATGGCCTCTAGAATTGTTATTGCAGAGAACCCTACATTTTATAAGGTCTATCAGCCAGTCTTGAAAGCTTTACAAGACAAGGATCTTGATAATTTTCCCTTTGTAGAAGAGCTGGTCTACGCACGCTGGCGAAGCTGCCCTCCAGAATATCTTACTCCCTTCACGACCCTAGACTGGAGCTGTTTATTTCACAAGAAAGATCAAATCTTCTCTGATGAAAGCTTAACGAATAATTCGAAATCCCCAATACTTTCTCCTGAAGGGAGAGCTCCTGTCTCTGAATTGGACAATTTGCTAAAGAGTGGGGATAGAATAAGGCTTGATGAGAGTCAAATCGAGGCACTTAAGCTCGCCTTAAGCAACCGATTAGTTTTGATTCAAGGCCCCCCTGGCACAGGTATGCTCACAAAAACCACCACTTATAATGTAAGTTTTCTCAAGAACAGATATGTGAACCCACAAATTAAATAACTTTTTCCTTAACTACAGCTTTTGTTTGAGCTCATCTTATGCTATTATGTTGACTTGTTTCGAGAGCAGGCAAGACTTATGTTGGAGTAAAACTGGTGAGACTTCTTTTAACCGCAGATACTTTACCCGCTGGTCCGATACTTGTGATTACTTATAAGAATCATGGTTTGGATAATTTTTTGTTGGGTTGCCTGCCATTCTGCCAAAACTTGGTGAGGGTAGGAAGGAGAAGTACTGAAGCTTCACTCCAGGAATACAATTTGAATGAGAAGGTAAGTCGGGTGGACGAATATTCGTCTGAATGGACGGCTTGCAGGCATTTGTTAGAAAAGATTCAAAACAAGATGGAGAGGGCTCTTTATAGCTTAACAGAGAGTAATGTTTTCGATTCAAAAATGCTGATCACTCACATGCCAGATACACAAACTAGGTTATTGCTGTCTAAATCACAGTATGGTAAACAACTCCTTGAGAATTTTCCTGAAGAAACCCCGCTTAGGGAATTGATTAGACGCAAAATTGGTGAAAGCGAGGAAGCGAGACGTCTCGCTACCTCGTTATATAATGCAATCTCAAAACAAATTCGCGATTGGAGACCGGGCATGAAGACCTTCGAAGTGGTGGAGAATTGTTTCTCTCATTGTAAACCTCAACGAGCAGTAGATGAGATTTTGTCTTCTAATAAGATGCGCAGAGGTAGCAAGGGATACGATTGTCATGAAGTTGAAGAGGATCCAAACGACGACGAGTTTATGGAGGAATTCTGGGAAGCTGCTTCAAAGAGATCGCAAGACAACGAATCATGGCTAGAGAGCAACTTTTTTCATTTCCAAAGAGAAGAAGATGACAACTTATTCTCAAAGCGGGTTAACTTGCATGTAAGTTTCTTAACCATGTTGCTTCCAAGCGATCACGCGAATAAGACTAGCTCTCAAACTAAGAGTTTGAATTCAATGCAGATAGACATAGACAAATATCGATGGCTGCTGAACGAGAATCCCTGGCACTTAAATGAACACTGCCGCGTATTATTAGTACATGTGATAATGCATACCCAATATGAGTTGGGTTTGAAAAGACTTGCAGATTTAAAGAAGCAATACGACGAAACCTGCGAAATGATAAAGGAAATCAGTCAACGTCGGCAGCTGCAAGTGCTTGAAAAGGCTAGCATTGTTGGGATGACAACGGCTGTAAGTGGTTTTTAACTTTTTCCACACTTAAACAAAAATAGCACTAGTTTGTTTGTTTAAATTTTCAAATGATAAACATAGGTCAATGCCAAACCTCTCCATCAAAGCTCTGATTATGAACGTCTTTTCAGGGTGCAGCGATGCATCTCAGTGTTCTTAAAGTGCTCAAACCGGCAATTGTTTTTGTGGAAGAGGCTTCAGAAATTTTGGAACCTCAAGTGTTGGCTGCTCTTCAATCCAGTGTACAACATCTGATTCTTATTGGGGATCATTACCAGTTATCACCTAGTGTGGCATGTTATGAGTTGGAGCGCTGGTATGTATGAGCGCTCATATATGTATATTAAAATGCACATCTCTGGGTTTAGTAATTTAATCTGTTAAACCATAAAAGACGATAACGATAGCTCTCCTTTCAATTTCGATCTGTAATCTCTAAGAGTGCCTTCTCAAATACATGGGACATATGAAATGAAAAGACCATCACAGCGTTGCTTGTTCAAACTAAATATTCTATTGTAAAATCTTCAGAGCAATCAAAATTTAGAAGGTTTTGTCTTTTGGTGAGAAGAGAGTTATACCGATACTAAGTATTTGGCTCGGTACTAATCACAAGTGTCCCTTGTTATTCTCCCAGGCATGATTTTTCAGTATCGATGTTTGAAAGATTAGTTGAATACAACAAGTTTCCCTTCCAATCACTTGCTGTACAGAGCCGCATGAGAGAGGAGTTTCTACCCATGATTTTGCCCATATATCCACATGTCCGTTCAAACACAGAACTTGTTAGAGGGAAAAGGAACGAGGCACCTGCTTGTATTACAACTCCAATGCATTTTTGGTGTCATACATATCCAGAGATTAGACACGAACGCAGTTTTGCAAACAAAGGAGAATCAGAAATGGTTGTTGCCCTTTTAAGTTTGTTGCTAGCGGAAGGAGAGAATCCTCAGAATATAACTGTGCTTGCAGCCTATAATGGACAGGTACGCTTCCTTCACTTAATTATGCGATTTAATATCAGACTCAAAAGCATGTCCAATTATCAAATTTAATAGGATGATGCTCAGCTACATGTAAGAAATCCATTAATCTTATTGACTTTAAAGCCATTTCTTAAAGTGATAATTAGAAGGCAATCTCGAATACCAGATTTCCAAACTATCCTCGCTTTTTCTCCACAAACAAATTCATCGTTTTGTGCCGTTTTATATACTTTATGAAATGGAGGAGCACCCTATGTGGCTGTTCCAGGAAATGGCATTTTTATATTGATTTTTGGGTGCTTATCTAGTCTAAATTCCTCATTGAAGGAGCTTGAAAATGTAAAAATATCTTAAACTATAGTTAAAAGGGAGAATTCTATCCAAAACTATCAGTTGGATACTCCGACTTGTTTTTAAGATAATTTATCCCCTTTTGAGCATCACTGGTTCAAATTGTCCTATCCTTACCACTTTAGAATCTTAGATAGAGTGGCATCTGTTGATTCTTAAATGAATTGAGTGTTGGTGACACTTCGTGCTTGGCAATTAGTCAGTAATTTTTTAATATATCTAAGACTGACGGGAATTATAGATGAGTAATTATGCAATTAACATTGGATGCAACCAAAGGCAGGGTGACAAGTTTACCCCAAATTCATTTTTAGGCACTTTGCCTGATTTCGGTGAATAGATCATGTCTCAGAAATCTTATTGTTTTGTTTGGGCCTTAAGTAACAAACTTTGAAAATGATAATGCCGTTGATGTTGCTTGTCTTTTCATTAATTGTCTTAAAAATATCATCAACTTGTTACACAGATTTTTTTCACAAATATTCTTGATGTTCATTATCTTTCATTCTCCAACCATAATGAATTAATTGTCTTAAAAATATGATCAACTTGTTACAGATTTTTTCCACAAATATTCTTGATGTTCATTATCTTTCATTCTCCCTCATCATAGAAAAACTTTAAAATATGAGCTGCAACACTATCTTAACTTAGGGCATTCTCCAATCATTAATGTGGTAAGTTTGCAATCAAGGACGATCAGCCTACAGGTCACATCATGAGTCACTCTTCTGGTGAACATTGTAAGTCACTCTACTCGTGTTCTCACTCTAATCATGACAATGGTCATCTCTTTTTTATTTATAATGCCCAAAACTCTAGCACCTGCAATCTCAAAATCTGCATCGAACTGGATATCACTAATCATAGAACCTTTCTTACAATTCAACCACAAATTTGCAATATTTGTCTTCCGCACTCCACGCCTTCTATGGAATATTATTTTCATACTTAAACAGCAATCATGCCTTATTTTAAATATCTTCTCCTTTCTTCGTGATATTATTTTGAAGTAGAGGCAAATTGTCTTAAGACTCTTCTTTGTATTTCTTCGAATTTTTTTTTTTTTTTTTTCACCAAGCCTCCAACACAACAATGTAACTTACAAATTTCATCTCCTTATCTATTTATGGCTCCAGCGTGTTTTCGAGGATTGCGACGGACCTTTATCTATTTATGGCCGTCACCTCCTCCAGTGCTGTGAGTCTTCGATTTGGTTATTCTGAACGACCTCTCTTGCTTTCCTGGTTCTGAGCTTTTCACGTGTTGGCCACACTCCGGTGGCGCTATTGTGGTTGACTATGTTATAACTAGTGCTTCTTTTGTCCCTTCATCCGCCGCTTCACTATCTCTTGTCTTCCGTTAGCCGACCATGCTCTTCTGAACCTTGCGTGCTTCGCTTTTCTCCTCCCCCTCGCCCGTCTCTCCCTCCCCGTCCCCCAGCTGTCCTTGTTCGTTCTCCTACCCACGTCCGTTTTTGGTTTGTCGAGGGCGACTGTGATCTCTTTTCCCTCCACCTCCATCGTCTCCTCTCGCCTAAGAGCTTTTCCGACCGCTGCCATGCTTCCTCCATGTTTGACCTATTGACTAAAGCTATTTGGGAGGCGGCTTTGCTCTCCATCCCTCACCGCCCTATCCTCAGATCCACACGCCAGATTACATTCCCTATGAACCGGTGGTTTGATGATGCCTGCAAAGCTTTCCACCGCTCCTTGCGCTTGACCTTTGAGACTCTCCCTTCCAACTTCGCTGGCCTTCGTTCCTCCTACCGCCGCTTTCTTCGCTCGAAGAAAAATGCTTTCATTGCCTCACAATGCACATCCCTGTACGATACACTCATTCAGAATCCTAAGCTTTTCTGGCGCACCATGTTCACTCGGCATCCCGCTCCGCCTTCCACCATCGATCTTAGATCCCTTGCCTCCCACGCCTCCACTCTTTACGACATCCCTGACCAACCATCTCTCCACCTCACCCCTTCCCTCACTGCCATCTCCTTACCGCTTCCAACATCTACGAGGCTGTCAGATCCATGAGATGTAGCAGGGCGGCCGATGAGGACGGTTTTCAGGCTGACCTCTTCAAGCTCGGTATCTCTGTATTGAGATCCTATCTTTCGACACTCTTTAATAGTGTGTTTTGCATCGGCTTCCCCAAGTCCTGGTCGAGACACTTAATCTATCTGATTCACAAGGCTGGGTCAGTTTCTGACCCTAGCAACTATAGGACCATCATGATTGGGCACACCTTCGCCAATCTCTATGGAACGACACTGAATACTATTCTTAATAGGGAGTTGGACAGGAGAGATTACAGGGCTAGAGGTCAAGCCGGCTTCCAGGCAGATTACCAGACCATGGATCACATCCTAACTTTGTAGGCGATTATTGAGGAGGCTCGCCATTGTTCTGCGAAAGTCTATTGCTGCTTCATTGACTTTTGTAAGGCATTCGATACTGTCCCTCGGGTGACCCTCTTCCAGAGACTTAGAGATATCAGGATTTATGAGACTCTTTTGACAGCTATTATGAGACTTTACGAGCGTGTTGAGGGTAGATTCAGGACTCCTGAGGGTTTCTCTGACCCTATCCAAAGCACTATTGGAGTGAAACAGGGGTGCCCCCTTTCCACCACCTTGTTTGACATCTACATTGACGAGCTCGGGGCTTTTCTCAGAGATTCCTCACTTCCGAGTGATGGTTGCTACCTACACCAAGTTATTATCTCCATTCTCCTCTTCGCTGACGATGTGATTCTCCTTGCCTCCTCACCAGAAAGTCTCCAGAGACTTCTTGATAGCTTGGCCTCTTTTTGTGGTTTGAGACAGCTAGTGGTGAATCTCGGTAAGACACGGGTGATGATCTTCAACTGCCTGAAGACCTCACATCTTCAATTCTACTATCAGGGATTGGAGATTGAGATTACTTCTTAATACACCTACCTTGGGGTCAAGTTCTCCAGCCCTCGCCTCAGCCTGAGATCCGCCATTTTGCCCAGGATCAGTAAAGGGATGGGTTCCCTTGCCATGTTGGAGAGACAGTGTTTCATACATCATTTTCAAGACACCGCGTCCAAGTTGTCCCTCTTCGATTCCTTGGTTAGACCTACGGTACTTTATGGCTCTATTGTTTGGGGGTCATCCCTTTTGGATTCTGATTGGGCCTCTATTGCGCATGTTCAGACTATTTTCCTCTCGCATATCATCAGATGTCATCGGTGCACCTCTCATAGCATCATTCAGGCTGAGTTCGGGGCTCATCCCTTTAGATTGGGGGCCATCTTTGATCTGGTTTGGTTTATTCACCACCTCCATTATTTTGCGGACTCCAATGACGGTCGCAACAGATACTCCTACCTGGCCTATTGCTCTTCAGTGGCACTTGCCAAGTCAGACCCCTCCCCCAGAGCCTGTTGTTGGTATGCCCAGGCCTCTTCCCTTTTAGGTTCCATCAGGATTGACATTGATCACCTCCCCCTATCAGTTCTCGCTTGACGCTCTGGCCCATCTCCTTCCTTCCAGACAGGAGTTGAACAGACATGTCAGACTTGACATATACAGGTAGTATATCACCACGACCTGGATCAACCCGTGTGGGGGTCTGCGCCCGAGGATGGCTTTTTATGCTGAGCACTTTCTAGACATTCGAGATGGGATTATTGTTCGTCCTAGATACTTGTCTCAGCGTTGGTGCCACGCCCTTCGCATCACACTGGGATCTTTCAGGGTTGGATCTCACCGCCTTCGAGCCCAGACAGACCATCACATTGATAGAGATGATCGGATTTGTAGGCTATGCACCATGGCCGAGATTGAGACTGAGACACACTTCATCTTCCGTTGTCCTACTTACTATGAGATTAGAGGGAGATTCTATTGCTTATTCAGAGGGTGCAGTTCCTTGACTGATTTCTTTAGCTACACCGATCAGAGATGCCTGACACTTTATCTCCGTGAGACTGTACAGCTTCGCGAGCATACTCTACAACTTCTTTTCCCCCTGAGACAGATATCCGATAAGCTCATTACGGCCTCTTTCTTGCCCTCGTCTCCTTTACGGAGGGTGAAGCGGCCTCACATTGCCTCCATCACTGATCACTACACATCTGTGAGACCCCGCAACACCTTTACCTGTTAGTGACACATCTTTAGCAGCTCACAGTGACGACCCAGGGTTCCTGCTCATCTGGATCATTACCCTTCAGTGTTGGATTTCCTTCTACTTGAAAATGATCCTTAGTCCTTCTCTTGTGTCTGTTCTTCTTGCTTGTTTCTTGTTCTCTCTGTTTTTTTTTTTTTTTGCTCTTGGTTGCTTTCCCGGCCATTGTTTGGTGGTTTGTTGGTTTGCTGTTCCTTTTGCTGTACATTTCCAGTCTCTTAGACCCTTGTTGGTCTCTTGTTGGACATTAATAAATTTATCTTATCTTATCTTATCTCCCTTCAATTGGATCATTTAAAATTTTAAATAGATTGATGTATATATAAATTTAGGAATATAACTGAAACCCGTCAACTAACATAAACAAATAACTAATTACATTAATTGATATTTTGAATGAAGAAAGCTTATTTATACAAGATGTTCTAAAACTTGAATTAGGATGATAACTGGCCAACAAGTACTAATAAAATTAATATTTATTATCTTAAAGTTTCTAGATATACTATTGCATTCCTTGCACAATTAGTTAATTAGTTTTCTACCAATCAACCAATCATAAGTCATTATTTTTTGTATTTCTAAAGTTTAAATATTTATTTATTCATTTTCTATATTTTATAAATTTACTTATCTCCAATATGATTGGTTGAAATGGTTTGGTGTTATTTCTATTATTTTTGTGTTAATATTATTTTAACCATAATTTTTTGTAATGTATAATTCATACATCATTAAATTTATAGCATATTTTACGAGATACCATATTTTATATTTGTATCTGTATTTGAACAATATTATAATACATAACTATTATATATTCTAAAATATTTATTATATTATATATAATATATTACAATTTCTAATATATAATATATATAATATAAAATACTATTTCATATATGCAATATTATATAATTTTAGCTTTTTTTTATTATTTAAATTTCACCTTACATTTAAAATTTATAACTATATTTTAAATTTTTACAATTATAACTATAGAAATGAAAGTATAATATATACAACATAACTTATTAAATTTTATTTTTAAGATTTTATACGAAGTTTCATTTTTAATTTCTAATCTATAATTATTTTATTTTTTAAAATAACTATTAATTAAAATATATTTAATATTTATAATAAAATTAAAATTAAATTTACATATATAATTATAATTATAACTAACATACGTAAAATATGTTTTAAAGAAGCCCTCATTGTAGATAGCTACCGAGAGACAAATAGAGCATAAGGCGGCATAAGGAATGGGCATTGTAGAATTGGTATTGAACTCTAAGACATCTCTTCATGAATCGCCTATCTGCCTCATCTCTCAAAATTATTATTGAATTATACAACCAATTACTTTGTTTTGTTAGTGGGTTATATTATCAAATTCAGAAATGTGTAGAAGCTCTAAGTTAAAATCTTGAAAATTAAAGATTGAAAGATATCCATTCTATGATGAGGGCCCGTTTGTTTGTTGGAAGATGGCTGGAATTTGAAAACGGGAAGATGTATTTTTGTACGGCCAAATTCCCATTTTGGTCCAAAATGAGAATTTGGCANAAATTCCACCTTTTTTGTGGAATTTGCCAAATTCTCATTTTGGACCAAAATGAGAATTTGGCCGTACAAAAATACATCTTCCCGTTTTCAAATTCCAGCCATCTTCCAACAAACAAACGAGTCATTCTAATCCCAAGATGAACTGTATTCATTCTTTATAATATTAAAGTTAAGGTCTTGCCTTCAACATGATCCAGGGGATCCACATAGAAAAGGGAGTAAGTATAGAAATAGAAATTGAAAAGAGGGGAATCGTGGCTGTTATGGAGTATTAAATTCTCATCCAAAAATAGATAGGAGGAATATATAAAATGTATTAAAATCTGGACTGTTTTGACGGTGAAATTAGAGGATTCCTTTGTCTTTATTAAGTTTGTAACTGCTGTTGATGTCGTTCTGGGTTATGAGGATTAAGATCCTCTTGAATAAGAGAAAGGGCTGCAAAAGAGGTGGGCTGCATAACTTATGGAGAGCGTAACGTACAAGTAGTGGGGGGTGTGTGGCTGCTTGGGTGTGGTGGCAGCCAAAGTGAGCAGAGCTGAAAATTTCATAGGTTGCGTAATGGGGACTTGTTTTGGGGCTGGAGAAAGTTTGAGAGTTTTTTTTTTTTAAATTTTTCTATATTGCATGTCTGGTAGGTCTTTTCTGGGGGAGGGGGTGGTATTTTGTTGAAGGTCTGGGTCTGTGAGGGATCCAAAATTCAGGTGTAAATGATTTGAACAAATTTTGTAATTAGAATTGTAGAGATTGAGTCTTATTTCTTTCATTGTTAAATAAAGAAATCAGGTAGTTGTTTGTATATTTTCAATTCAGCTTCATAACATTTCATATGCATTTGAATTGTTGTATGTGTCATTGCATTACAACAAGACGTGATTTTTAATAGACTATTTAAAATCATTCAACTTCGTTATTCTATCAATATTCAACAGATTTTTTTTTAAATGGCAGTGGTGTTCGAGAAAAGCAATGGAGGTAAAATAAAAACCCTCCTGATATGGCTCTGATAAGCTGGTGAAAAAACCCCTAAATATGCGCTTTTGAACAGAAAAATACCACGCCATCTCAATACCTTAGGCAGAGAGGCTCAAAAGCCGCTGGCTGGAAAACCGAATCAGTCTACAGGGTGCCATAGGGCCACCAAGGGTATGCTCATCCTTAAAACAAAATGCCCTGCTGCAGCACTGCATAACTGTTGGAAAACAAATAAAATCCAACGCCTATTTTAGAATTGCCAAATTACAAAATTATAAGAACTATGAACCAAATTACCAAATCCAATGCCTTTGTTAATTTCATACAAAAAAAGCTGCAATATTATGAACCCTTAACATTCTCTATTTTATTTTATTTTTTTGGTCTTGTAGGTGTCTTTGTTAAGGAAGAAATTGCAGGGAAACCCAGGTGTTACAGACGTTCAAGTTCATTCGATCGATAGATTTCAAGTAAGAATATGTCCCTCTTGCCTAAAATTGATATGGTGCAACAGATAATATTGATGTTGACAGTGTTGTGGTTTGACATTGTACTGTTGCGGTTTCAGGGTTCAGAGAATAACATTGTGATTGTGTCCCTCGTAAGATCCAATGATGATAGAAACATTGGATACCTGGCTAAACGAAATAGGCTGTGCGTTTCTGTTTCCAGAGCAAGAGGAGCACTCTATTTCTGTGGCAATCACAATTTGTTGTTAGAAAAGTCTTCCCACTGGAGAACCCTCATCGACTATTTCAAAGAGCAGGATTGTTTGAGCGAGCAAATATATCTTCGTTGCCCAAGACATCCTTGCGACCCTCCTTTTGCTCTGTGCAATAAAGATGCATCTTCTTTCACTCCTCTGTTCTGCACATGGCCTTGCAGGGCTGTTCTTCAATGCGATCACCTGTGCTCAATTACATGTCATGATGGGAAGCACCCGCTCTGTGTTGAACAAGTTCTTTTTCACTTCAAAATTTGTGGCCACGAAGCAACAAAGGACTGCTCACAAGACGAGGAAGCAAAACTCTGTTTAGAGGAAATAAGCCACACGTTTAACAAGTGCGGGCACACAGAGATTTTTGAGTGCTGGCGAGTTACGAAGAAGCGAGGCTTGCTTTGTATGCATTCCTGCCCGAGGAAGTTGGAATGTGGACATCCATGTACTCTCAAATGCTACCAAGACTGCAAAGCAAATCAATGTGGTATTTGTCTTGAGATACAAAAGGAGAAAGCTGCAAAAGAAAAGGAACGGGAGGTTAAGGAACTTAAATTGAAACAGGAAGAACTAGATAAAGAAATTTCGAAATTGAAGTCACGGGATGTGACTAAAGAGTTATCAATCTCAGAGCTTGATTCAGAGAGTGACACGGCTGCGGAATATTTACAGGTACGTTTGTTTGTTCACGCATATTATTGAGTCTTCTAGCTCTGATTTTGATTGGGAATGCAGGTTAGAGACCGAACGGAAAAATTCATCCAACCAAAACATGGAGTTCTTCCTATCGTGACTAAGATTGAAAAGGTTTATAATCTACGTTTACAAATAAAGTTTTTAGAGACTCAGAAGGACCTCCTTAGTCCCACTTCTCCCACGCAACTTCTGTTCCACGGAACCAGTGACCGAGCCATTCAAGCGATTACCGAGAAGGGCTTTAGGCTTCCGCCCTCTAGTAAACGAAATATGTTTGGACAGGTAAGACGTCCTTCACTTTCTCTTTATTTTTGACAAGCTCTTCATTCACAACTTGAATGTAAAGATAATTTGGTAATTTCATTCTTATAACATTATTGTAACAGGGGATTTATTTTGCTACCGATTCTTCCAAGAGCGCTCAACAAATTTACACCCAAGGGAGCAACAAACTCTTACTCTGTGAGGTTCTTCTTGGGAAGACTTGGACGTAAGCTGATCAATTGCCTTAACTACGCTTACCTTTTCCATATTCGCCTGAATTTTGGAGGTAAAATAGAACACTTGCTCCCAAACTACAAAATCCATTTGTAAAGAAATAAGCAATGTATAGTTGTCACTCCGCTTACCAAATCCAGATCAACCTGAATTTTGGAGGTAAAACAGAGAAGTTGCTACCGAAGTACATAATCCATTTTGTAAAGAAATAGTTAATGTATAGCTGTCACCGCACTTACCTTTGACAGACTCTCTGAATTTTGGAGGTAAATCAGAATATTTTTTTACCGAGTACATACTTCATTTTGAAAGCAAATAGATAATGTACAGCTGTCACTACACTATTCGAGACTCGCCTGAATTTGAGAGGTCTAGAACTGATATATGATGGAATGTTTTTAAGACATTTTAAATATATAAAACGATATTTATATAAATCGGTTCCTACATATTTAAACATTACAAAGTGGCCTTTTATATATTGGTACACATTTTAGATTTCCCAGTCAAAAATTGTCGATCAAAGTATTTCATATGTGAACCTTCAAAAACAGTGGTGTTAAACTCTCATTGTGTTGATATTCTTTTGGTAAAATTCATTTGAAATGTCTGATACGTTTCATATATTAGCTGTGTGTTGCGCCTTTTCAGGTTACAGCTGTCCATGAACAAAACAGAATATTTAATGCTTCAATGTATTTTCCGCGTATGACAAATTAGAGAATTTTAATTTATTTATTTTAAAAACATTTGTTTAATTAGCATATATATAATAAATAAATAAAATTATATAAAGCACATAGGGAATGTGTATATTTAATTTTTTTATAAAATAGTGTACTTATATTTTATAATTAAAATTTATATAAAAGGTGAGAAAATTCAAATTTAAGAAATCTTTAACATTCATTGAAAAAATATAAAGAAACAATAAAAAATATAAAAACAACAATATAAGGAAAATGGTCATTTCTATTTGAATAAGGAAAAAACAGTTTTAGACTCTTATCCATTTTGTTTTATAAAACTTTATAAAACTTGTTTATAAATTAGCACTGGTATTTTATAAGTAAACTTTACATAAAACGTAAGAAATATCAAATTTAAGAAATCTTTGACATACGTTAAAAAAATATAAATAAACAATGAATAAGGAAAAAAAAGTATTATCCTTTTTGTTCCTATGAAAGGAATAAGAATGGTGGTGCCATTGTATAGTTAGACCTCTCCACCAATAATAAAAAGTAAAATATGTCCTTCTAAAGATATTTATATAAATAACATTTCAAATATATTATATATTAGTAACAATACTGGATGGAACATGCAAAATAAATGTAGTAAGAGTACATAAGATGGTGTGTCCTTGAAGTAAACAAAGGGTTCCTAAATGGAAGGTTTGTTGAAAATAAAAAATAATACGTAAAATCTAAATAACACAATTAAGATAAGTGTTATTATATGATATTATTATATTATGAATACTATATTATTATTAGTTTATGGTTATTTTTAAATATATTGTTATATTGACAAGACTTAAATGTTGTTGCAAAATAATTGATTAAGAACATAATTTATTATACTCTTATAGCATTTATATATAATGTTCTAATATAAGGTTATATATATATATATATATATATATATATATATATATAT
>MU227113.1:222305-234151 GCA_018584345.1 Thuja plicata | reverse complement strand
CAAACCCCCATTCTCCATTCCCCACCCCCCACCCCCCCGTGTACTCCCTATTTAGGAAATGTATTGCCCCTTGTTTTTGCCCATTTTAAACCCCCCAATATGAATGTATGTGATATTGTATTACCCATTCAGTGAAGACCCCATGCTCAACCCTTTCTCAATAATTGATCTCAATCTTTTATCCATCCCTTCCAAGCTCTGTCAATTGAGAGCTCATCATCTCACAAGTCATCCACCATCAGAGAAAAGTCATATTGCCATTTTTATCCCAAGCTAATTGCAAACCCTATCATCATAATGCCAAAATATCCAGTCATCCATTGAAGAAAATAAGGACTCACCATTATTTTCATACATTCATAATAACTGTGGTTAGTTGCGGAAAGGAAACGATCATGTCATCAGGCCACAAAATTAGAAACCTTGAGCAATTTAAAAATCATTTGAATAATATTCCAGCATATCTAGCAAATCTCTATCATATCATCATTCTATTTGGCCCAGAACCCACTTGTCACTTTTCAACTCCATTCAACTGTCTTCGTGGCATCGAGCTTAACTTTATGAGTTAAAATCATGTCTTGCGACCTTGCGACAAACTGTAATAGTCACCTCTGCATGGTCGCAACCTTCAAAGAAAACCACATCATAACCTCACGACCTTGCGCCAACAGTTACCTTTTACCTCTTTGCATGGTTGCAACCTTTTAAAGTTTAAGCCAAAGAATTCTGTGACCTTGTGCCATCCATTGGTCATGATACTGTAGATACATGGTAGGATCTCACACTATCACGGGCTAACAATAAAATCTCTTTCAAACCTTGTGATGTCGCGACAAAGAATTTCACTTTAAATATTATTTAGACACATGGAGGTCTCTCGCCCTATTGTAA
The DNA here is from genome assembly GCA_018584345.1 of Thuja plicata. Classification (NCBI taxonomy): domain Eukaryota; kingdom Viridiplantae; phylum Streptophyta; class Pinopsida; order Cupressales; family Cupressaceae; genus Thuja; species Thuja plicata. The sequence continues at coordinate 233,257 of MU227113.1, read as the reverse complement.
CCATCCTCATAACCTTTATAAAAGACTTGCAATCTTCCAGCCTATAGTAAACATTTGTGAGTTTTGAAAAATGGGACACGTGGCACCTTTTCGCATGTTCGCACCTTGCTAAATTAACTGTCAAGAACACTTGAAAACCTGTAACAAACTAGACTTAAACACTGACATACGATTATCGCATGGTCGCGGTTGTTTGGAGCTGACAGCTTACTATCATGCAACCTTGTAACACTCTTGACTTAACCATCAATCTTAACCTCAGTGCATGATCGTAATAATAAAACTTAACCAAACTACTGACCTATGATAGTGCGCTACATCTCAACTTAACCGTCTCGCAAGGTCACAATTGTTTGATGTAAATAAGTAAGATTGTTGTGATGAAACGACACAAAGGACTTTAATCGTGTCGCAAGATCACAAGTCAAAAATATTAAGTTAATCAAACCTTGCAAACTTGCGCTAACCTTTAGAGAGACACCACTAGCTCGCATACATGAATACCTTGACCAGAAAAGACTTGCGACATGATGATAAAGCACTACAAAGGTATTTTAACCTTAACTAACTACCACGGTGATTTGTAAAAAACAAATATGGTAACACCAGCTCGGACTTGGGACATTTTTTCTAACTCGATATGTTGACTTGCATTCATTTGATAGATGAATCTTTTTTAACAAGGCCAAAATAAAATGATGTCAAATTTGGAGAAATTTTAACAAAGACCTAACCAAATTTTATACTCCTAACATGACCATTGATATATGCATAACATTAAGCATATAATACAAGATTTATACCTTAAATCATTATACATTTGCACATAAATGATCTACAATCACTAATTATTTATGTGAGCTACTCTTTGCTATATCATTGTATGATATGATGCTACTACCTTTTGTCATCTTGCCTATAATAATGTACACTTGTTTTTCAATTGTTTTTACATGTGGCATATAATATTTTTCTATATTGACAAGGAGTTTCAATTCTATGGTGATATTGACATTAGGCTTCAAAATTTGATGTGTCCTTATATCTATTTTTTTCTAAATTACATTTAATACAAAACTTATTAAGAAATATTATAATATATGTTTGTAAATTAAGTTTAAATTATGAATATTGACTAAATTATTTATTTCCATTTAGTTTAAATGTATTATCAAAATTTATATTATTACATTAATTTATAAGTAATTATAAATTTGATATATTCCTATAAATTATAAATTTGATATATAGTATAATATAAATAAAAATGCAATTAAGGAATAATATTATAATATACATATATATTTAATTTAAATTATGTCAACAATTTTATAAAGGGACAATCTTAAAATTAAATTATAAAAAATCTCTTCACATGAAGGGAATCCGGGCTCTACTAGATGAGAGTTTTTGGCTCTGCTAGGGTTTAGTGTTGTGCATTGCTACTCTGCGTCCCTTTTGTCCTTTCATACCGCATTTACTGTGGGATTAGCATAGGTATTTACTGGCTCCAACCACCTTTATCTCAGCAGTTGTTTCTAGTGCTAGAGTGGTGACGGATAATCATGGCGCCTTCAGGCAAGAGACCTCACAAGTTTGTACCAGAGGTGTTTCACAAGGTATGACATCTCCTAATGTAGTGCTTCCTGTTCAGGATTTTGATAATGCTTGTGCTTGGTTAGAACAACATACTTTGATAGGTTATTTTGTGGGAAGAACCCCTCCTGAAAGCATTCTTAAAGACAAGATTCCCAAAGCCTAGACTCCTCATGGAGTTTGGCTGGACGACATTCAAAACCTTACCAAAGAGTTTTTTCAATTTCGGTTCTCCAACCCTACCCATGTCGAAGCTCTCTTTACTTGTGGGTTGTGGACTATTAGGTCTTCACTTTTGGTTTTTTAGCGATGGTCTCGAGACTTCACTGTCTCAGATGACAAAAAGCTTAGGGTGCCTGTGTGGGTTGAGTTCCCTGGCCTTCCCTTGCCTTGCAAAAGCTTGTTAAAGTATTTTTTCTTGAGCACGATCATTTTTTTAATGCTCTACATCAAAAGAAGGTTTGTGTTGAAGTTGATCTTTCCTGGGATCATAAAGAAACCCTTGAGATTCAAGTGGTTGGTAATACCTTCGCCCAGAAGGTTCTCTATTTGAATTTTCCAAACACATGCTATCAATGCTAGTCGATAGAGCACAAGATTAAGGATTGCCCTTTGGCAGTTCCTAAAATTAAACCTCCTCACAAGGATTTAGGATCTCATCCTCAAGAGGGCCTGAAAAGGAGAAGGAGAAGGATGAATTGACCATTGTGGGTCGTAAGGGTAAGACCACGTCAAAACCACAGGATGGCTCTTATGCTGCTAAAGGTTCTAGCGCCTCTCTGTCTGCTGGGATTTTAGACAAGGCGCCTCTTGTTTCAAACCCCATTCAATAGGGGATTAGTAAAGGTACTATTGCCTCCAGACCACCTTTGGTTTGTACCCCACAAGTGGCCTCAACTATTTCTTCTTCTCCATCTCTGCGTCACTCTCGCAGCCCTTCTGGGCAGGTTGAGAGTGAAGAAGGAGAGTTGTCTGAAAAGAGGCATCTCATGTCTGATGAGGATCCTCATTCTAAGTTTTTTCATAAAAAATTCTCCTCTCTAGGGGAAAGGATAATGTGTATGAGGTTTTCTCATGAATTACATCTCATTGAATGTGTCGGGTCTCACAGACCTACCTAGAAAACACTCTGTGAGAAATGTTTGTCAATGAGTTTCTGGCCTGGATGTCTTGTGTCTTCAGGAGGTGAAAATTGCTGGATTTATGCTTCAGGCTACTTTCCATGTTATTTGGCATGATAGCCTTGTTCTTTCTTCTCAACATGAAGCTGGTCGAGGAGGAGTTGCTACTCTCATTTCCCCTCATTGACATTCTTCTTTTGTTAATCATGATTTTGACCCCATGCAGAGAGTTGTATGGGATGTTTTTTCTATTGAGAATCATTCTTTTGAGATAGTTAATGTGTATGCTCCCAATGATGTCGTTGAAAGATCACAACTTTGGCGATGACTTGCTAATTCTCTGCCACCTGCAACCTGGCTCATATGTGGGGAATTCAATATGGTTGAGGTGGCTTTTGACAAAGATAGGATTTTGCATTTTTGTTGGACAGATGGAGAAATAGAAGTCTGGTTTTACATGCGTGATAAATTGGGTCTTTTTGATCCCAATACTAGCTGCGGTCATTTTGGTGATGCTTGGCATACTTGGTCTAATTTTAGAGCTGGCTCTGACATGATTTTTAAAAGGCTTAATCGTGCCATGATTTCAGTGTAATCTTTTTAAATTTTTCTGACAAACATAAATTACTTGGCACTCTGCTCATTGATGTGAATTTATCAGGTCATTTTCCCATTGCCTTTGGCATTGAATGAAAGACAGCTAATGCACGACCTTCCACAATGCAATTTTACCTCAACACTTCATTTCTAAGTCACAAGCCTACTCTGGCCCATATTTGCCAAATGTGGAATTTAGAGCCAAGGCCACATCATCCTATTGGCTAGATTCAGTGGTGGAATGATGTCATCACCCATACTACCATATTTCTCTACATTTATGGTAGGCAACTTGCTCGTTATTGCCAGAGATCTTATTAGGCTACCATTAAAGAGCTTCGTACAATCTTTGAAGCTCTGATTCTTGATCCTTTCAACTTGGATTTGCAAATCTAGCTTGATCAGATATGACAGGAAAAACAAATTGCAAATAATTATTATGTCAGAGGTGTGCAGATCAAGGCTCAACTTCACTAGTTAAAAGTGGGAGATCGAGCCTCAAAATAATTTGTCTTGGCTCTTCGATCTTTGAGCCTCTGACAAATGTTTCTGATAAAGTCCCTCACCTGGCTCTTGCTATATCTCCCATGTGGGGGGAAGGTGAAATGGAAGAAAAAGAAGAAGATGGCTAGTCTATTCCAGACCCGCTTCCAGCCCCAATGTGTGGGGATAATCTGAAGACAAGGATCCTCCTCAATCGACTGCGACTACTCTTGGTGTCTGAGGGCTTTTATTATGTTTTTTTATGAATAGTTGATGTGTCTGGCTATTTTCCATGGGGTGAAATCACAATAGTGTGTCCCACTTTTCAGGACGAAGGAAATCGGTCCTTAAAAAAAAAATCATTTTTGATGGCTTCGTGCGAAGTACCCTCTTTGCACGAAGGGGTTATGTGGATTCACGCGAAGTACCCCATGTAAGGTACTTTGCGTGAAGCCATTATTCCCCAGATTTTTTATAAATTTAGGACAACCCATTTCATTTTCACCATTGACTATTTGAGATTTTGTGGACCCGGGGCTTAGAGCGAACCAGTGACATCCAGTACGACATCAGCACCTCCTGAGCTTTTTAAACTTCTTTTGATTGTTAGTAGTACCAGGTACATGTATTTGCCTCATTTTTTATTATAATTTATATGGTTTTTACTTATTTTAGTTATTTATTTTCTTTAAATAATGTTTAGTTTGTATAAATGTTAGCAAATCTTAGTTGAATTTTACAATATGTTAAAAAATTACTAGTGTGTTAGAAAATCATAGTAGAATATTAGAATATGTTAGACAATTGTAGTAGTACTATTACAAAATCATAGTAGAATGCTAGAAAATGTTAGGAAACATTAAAAAACTGTAGAATATGTTAGCAAATATTAGAAAACTGTAACTTAGTATACATTAGAAAATATTAGAAAATTGTAACTTAGTATACACTAGAAAATATTAGAAAATTGCAACTTAGTATACATTAGAAAATATTAGAAAATTGTAACTTAGTATACATTAGAAAATATTCAAAAATTGTAACTTAGTGTACATTAGAAAATATTAGAAAACTGTAATAGAATGTTAGCATTTATGTTATAAAATTGTAACTTAGTATGTTAGAAAATGTCAAAAAATGATAGAAAACCGTAGTAGAATGTTAGGAAATGTTAGAAAATATTTACAAAACTTTTGAAACCGTAGTAGAAATGTTAGAAAATTTTATAAAACATTAAGATCTTATAGAAATTATTAAAAATAATTGTTTTTTAATTACTTTTAAAGTTAGTAAATATTAGGAATCTCTCTCTCTCTCTCTCTCTCTCTCTCTCTCTCTCTCTCTCTCTCTCTCTCTCTCTCTCTCACNAGGAATCTCTCTCTCTCTCTCTCTCTCTCTCTCTCTCTCTCTCTCTCTCTCTCTCTCTCTCTCTCTCAATTATGTACATATGTTTTAGAGTTACATGTATATATGGTATTCATGTAGAGTTAGATGGTAAAATATTATCCTAGGAGGATCGAGAGCCTTAGTACATCCTAGTACCCTTTAAGACACTTAGAGGACCCCTTAAGACCTAATAAGGCTATACTTAAGACCTAATAGGACTGATATGACCTATTCAAACCAATTAGTACATCCTAGGACCTTTAAGACCTAATAAGACCACTTACTTTACCTAATAGGACCTATTAATACCAATTAGTACATCCAAGGACCCTTTAGGACTATTAGTACATCCTAGGTTCCTTTAGGATCCCTATTATGACATAAAACTCTTTAAGAACCCTCAAGATCCTTAAGACCTAGAATAGGACCACTTAAGACCTAATAGGACCCCTTAAGACCTAATAGGACTAGACTTAAGGACTAATATGACCTATTCAAACCAATTAGTACATCCTAGGACCCTTAAGACCTAATAAGACCACTTATTTGACCTAATAGGAGCTATTAATACTGGAATTAGTACATCCAAGGACCCTTTAGGACTATTAGTACACCCTAGGTTCCTTTAGGATCCCTATTGTGACATAAAACTCTTTAAGAACCCTTAGGATCCTTAAGACCTAGAATATGACCACTTAAAACCTAATAGGACCCCTTAAGACCTAATACGAGTAGACTTAAGACCAAATAGGACTAATATGACCTATTCAAACCAATTAGTACATCCTAGGACCCTTAAGACCTAATAATACCACTTACTTGACCTAATAGGACTTATTAATACCAATTAGTACATCCAAGGACCCTTTACAAATATTAGTACACCCTAGGTTCCTTTAGGATCCCTATCGTGACACAAAACTCTTTAAGAACCCTCGGGATCCTTAAGACCTAGAATATGACCACTTAAGACCTAATAAGACCCCTTAAGACCTAATAAGGCTAGGATTAAGGCCTAATAGGACTAATATGACCTATTCAAACCAATTAGTACATCCTAGGACCCTTAAGATCTAATAAGACCACTTACTTGACCTAATAGGACCTATTAATACCAATTAGTACATCCAAGGACCTTTTAGAACTATTAATACACCCTAGGTTCCTTTAGGATCCCTATTGTGAGATAAAGCTCTTTAAGATCCTTCAGGATCCTTAAGATCTAGAATAGAACCACTTAAGACCTAATATGACCCCTTAAGACCTAATAAGACTAGACTTAAGACCCAATAGGACTAATATGACCTACTCAAACCAATTAGTACATCATATGACCCTTAAGACCTAACAAGACCACTTACTTGACCTAATAGGACCTATTAATACCAATTAGTACATCCAAGGACCCTTTAGGACTATTAGTACACCCTAGGTTCCTTTAGGACCCCTACTATGACATAAAACTCTTTAATAACCATTAGGATCCTTAAGACCTAGAATAGGACCACTTAAGACCTAATAGGATTCCTTAAGACCTAATAAGAGTAGACTTAAGACCTAATGGGACTAATATGACCTATTCAAACTAATTAGTACATCCTATGACCTTTAAGACCTAATAAGACCACTTACTTGACCTAGTAGGACCTACTAATACCAATTAGTACATCCAAGGACCCTTTAGGACTATTAGTACACCCTAGGTTCCTTTAGGACCCCTATTTTTACATAAAACTCTTTAAGAACCATTAGGGTCCTTAAGACCTAGAATAGGACCACTTAAGACATAATAGGACCCCTTAAGACCTAATAAGATTAAACTTAAGACCTAATAGGACTAATATGACCTACTCAAACCAATTATTACATCCTATGACCCTTAAGACCTAATAAGACCACTTACTTGACCTAATATGACCTATTAATACCAATTAGTACATCCAAGGACCCTTTAGGACTATTAGTACACCCTAGGTTCCTTTAAGACCCCTATTGTGACATTAAAGTCTTTAAGAACCAATAGGATCCTTAAGAGCTAGAATAGGACCACTTAAGACCTAATAGGACCTCTTAAGACCTAATAAGACTGGACTTAATAAGGTTAGTATTGTAAATTTAAGTATAATTTTATATATTCAAATATTTGTTTCCATTTTACATGCAGTTATAACATGTAATCAAGTACTTAATTGTTAACAATTAGCTTTCACATGTTACATCTATATGGCCACTCAGGATGTACCAACCCATGATGTACCAGCTCAGGATGCACCTCGTACTCCTGATCTGGCAAACAATTTTCAGACAACTCAGGTAGAGATGGATCAACTTAGAGAGTCCATCCGTACATCTGATCCAGGTGGCATATACAGAGATATTTGTATCACTGTATTGAAGAGTTTGGAGGATATGACTGCTAGATTAAGATCCCACTCTTCTTTCACACCACAAGTTGTTGACAATATTTTTGAGAGTTGAGAGCCGAGATATCTGGTGATGTCTCCTTGGAGATTGTCTAGAGCCGTGTCCCCAAGGAAATCATCAAATGAGAGGTTTTCCCATTTTATGAGAGGAAGCCCAAGGTGAGGGCATATCATGTTACACGGTGTGAGATTCCTCAGATTTCATGCATGATATACCCTTCTTTTCTTGCATTGCATTGTTGTTATCCTAATAACGACCAAATTCCATTATATTTTGCACAATAGTTGTACGTTGAGTCCCGTTTGGGACTCAGGGTCAACTATTTAGATCTTCTCGGATATTACGGTCAGGGGCATGCTAGAGTTGCAAACCATGATCAGTATTGTAGGGATGATTGAGTTGTACGTACTCATAGAGAGATAGTTGGACAGAGGACTCCGACAGTGACACTGATGATGGTTGCTACTGCAGATAGAGTGGTCATTGCTTTCCAGAGGGGAGTAGTGGAAAAGATAGGAGAGATTTCTTCTGCAGCCACCTCCATCACATCAGATACAATGGGAAGATATATTTTGACTAGACTGGGTTGTGCCAAATCATCTTTTGAGGCTTCATCTAGTACTACTGCAAGGGTTAGTGATGAGGCATTTAGATGTGTAGGTCTGCCTCCAACTGCAAAGATATGAGCACTTTCTAGCCATCATAGTCATTTAGATGTGGCGCTTTATTTTTTGGAGGATCTCTTTCACTCATATTGCTATATTGCAGACATGCAGAGGATCCGAGTACATTCAGTCATAGATGTCATCAGACTTGCACAGGGTCCTGTAGTTCCACCGATGTAGGACACACCATCTAGTTAGGCACAACATAGTGCATAGCACTCTGCAGAGCGCTCTGCACCCAAGATTAGTATGTAGCTGCAGAGCCAGGTATACGTTTTGGATATGTATGCATCAGAGCTGAGGGCCTAGACACATTTGATGAGTAGTTGCGCAGGTTGAGTCAGGTGGACACTGGCATTGATGAGAAGTTGCACAGGTTGAGTCAGGTGGACACTGGCAGTGATGTTGGATCATTTATGAATTTGTTATTTTATCCTGGTGGTTCAGGATCTACAACACTCCCCTCCCAGCTACACACACCCCTACACTCTTCATTACTAGAGACGTTCAGGACTGGAGGTGGTGTGGGTGATGATGTTTCGATTGATGACATGATGGTGCAGCACGCTAATGATCCTCTTGGTCTTGAGACCCGAGTATATAAAGTTTTCTTTTCTCCTTTCCAGTAGTTTTATTGAACAATTAATTGTAGATGTGTGTATTGATGTTTGTTCAATGTATAATATTTTGCAGGCACAGTTAGCAAAGCACATTAGCTCTAGTGTGGGCTCAGAGCATCTTCATATGACACCTACTATCGGTCATGTAAGTTTTAAATATACATGTAGGTTTAAGAATGTATGTGTACACTTGTAACATGTATTTATGTGTACACTTATACTTTACATAATATATACTATGCACATGTATATATAACCAGCTCTTGTACTAAATTTGCAGGGGTTAGTTGCCGCTTCACAACCAGAGGATGCTCATGACACTTGGGCAGAGCACATTACCTCTAGTGTGGGATCAGAGTATCTTCATAGGCGGGATTCAGCAGATGTGATACCTACTAGTGGTCAGGTGAGTTTTAAATATATGTAAGTTTAAATATGCATTTATAATGTTTCAAGTATTTTACATTAATATTATTATATACATGCATTTATATTTGTAGGGATCGATTTCTGCTTCACAACCAGAGAATGGTCGTGGCAGTCGGTCAGAGGGTCACTCTGTTTGCATGCGCCTGGATGACTCCCTAGTTTAGGACATGTTGCAAAGATCTTTGATTTGAGACTCATTATATATGTCATTATTATATGTTTGATATTTTCATTTTATGATTTGAGGCATATATTTATATGCTATCCAGACCTCTAGACATAGATGATTTAGGATTTGACATTATATAAATTTATAGACATGGTTTAATTTGATTAGCTGATTTGATTAGATGGCTTCATTTGATTAGATGTTATGATTTGATTAAATGGTTTCATTTGATTAGATGATATGATTTGATTAGATGGTTTCATTTGATAAGATGATCTATGATTGATGATATTATTTGATTAGATGGTTTCATTTGATTAGATGTTATGATTTGATTAGATGGTTTCATCGGATTAGATGGTTTCATTTGATTATATGATATGATTTGATTATATGGTTTCATTTGATTAGACAATAAGTATTCTAACTCATGTAAGTATGAACAATAAGTATTCTAACTCATTCTATAAATAACACATGTCATAAGTCATCTAACTAATTTCATCACGTTTGTAGTGTTCAAACTAATGTCTTAAGGGGATCTTTAACTAATTTAAGAAATCTATAAAAATCATTGAACAATCAAAGCATACATAAGTAATCTAAAAAATACCATTAGTAATCTAACAAATGTCTTAAGAGGAGGTCTTAAGGGGATATAGAATTAATATCATAAAAAATAACAAGTTAATACATGTAACTAATGGACAATAAGTATTCTAACTCATTCTAGAACTAACACATGTCATAAGTAATCTAACTAATTTCATCATTTTTTAGTGTTCAAACTAATGTCTTAAGGGGATCTATAAGTCATATCATAAAAAATAACAAGTTAATACATGTAACTAATGGACAATAAGTATTCTAACTCATTCTAGAACTAACACATGTCATAAGTAATCTAACTAATTTCATCATGTTTTAGTGTTCAAACTAATGTCTTAAGGGGATCTAGAATTAATATCATAAAAAATAACAAGTTAATACATGTAACTAATGGACAATAAGTATTCTAACTCATTCTAGAACTAACACATATCATAAGTAATCTAACTAATTTCATCATGTTTAAGTGTTCAAACTAATGTCTTAAAGGGATCTAGAATTAATATCATAAAAAACAAGTTAATACATGTAACTAATGGGCAATAAGTATTCTAACTCATTCTAGAACTAAAACATGTCTTAAGTAATCTAACTAATTTAACCATGTTTTAGTGTTCAAACTATTGTCTTAAGGGGATCTTTAACTAATTTAAGAAATCTATAAAAATCATTGAACAACCAAAGCATACATATAAAACCATACATATATATAAAATCATACATAAAATTTTATATATTAAAACCATTGAACTATCAAATAGGTCCATCATATATCAACAAATTATAGTCCATCATATGTTTAAATATATCAACAAAGTATAGTCAATTTAATCCACATATATCAAGTAGGTCC
>MU227113.1:191965-213694 GCA_018584345.1 Thuja plicata | reverse complement strand
ATAAGGGTATTCTAAAAATTCAATCCACACTTTCTCTCTCACCAAAATATTTTTATCTTTACTCACCCATGTGGCATAGTATGGTCTAGGATGCTAAAATGTCTTCAAGTGTAACCTATGAACAACTTCATAAGCAACTAGATTGCTATGTGCTCCTGAATCAATGATGAGATTGCATACCTTACCCTTTGAAACCGCTCATCATGGCATTGAACTGTCTCTGCCAACAGCTCTGGAATTCTAGGTTAAACCTAGGAATGATCCTGTCACAGAGGTGAAGAGGTTCAAATGTTGCCGACCGCTATGGAGCCAAGTATCCCTCAAGGTGCACTAGGCAACAAAATTGTTGATATTCAGGATTCCATTTCTCGGAGCTCCCGAGGGTATCGACAAACTATTAAGTGCTACAAGACCATGTCACAGAGGCCTGCAATAAAATATCTCAGATTTTGGAGATTCACTTTCATTTTTATTTTCTGACCCAATCTCAGTTGATGCAAAAACTTGCAATGTTGTGCAGTTGAAAGCTGACACATTGCATATCTTGAAAAATGCTCATTGTGGCATCAAACTGTCTCCGCCAATAGCTCTGGAATGCCGGGTGAATGCTAGGAACGACCTTGTCATAGAGGCAAAGAGGATCGAACATTGTCGACCGCTATGGAGCCAAGTGTCCCTCAAGGTGCAGTAGGCAACAAAATTGCCGATATTCAAGAGTTCATTTTTCGGAGCTCCAAAGGGGTATCGATGATCCTTCAAGTGCTACAGGGCCATTTCATGGAGGCCTACAATAACCTATCTCAGATTTTGGAGATTTGCTTTCATTTTCATTTTCTGACCCAATCTCAATTGATGCAAAAACTTGCAATGTTGCGCAGTTGAAAGCTGATTGCATATCGTGAATACCACTCATTGTGGCATCAAACCATCTCTGCCAATGGCTTTGAAATGCCATGTGAATTCTAGGAATGACCCTGTCACGGAGGCAAAGAGGCTCAAACATTGTCGACCGTTATGGAGCCATGTGTCCATCAAGGTGCACTAGGTAACAAAATTGCTGATATTCAGGAGTCCTTTTCTCGAAGCTCCCGAGGGGTATTGATGATCTATCAAGTGCTACAAGACTGTATCATGGAGGCCTGCAATAACCTATCTCAAATTTTGGATATTCACTTCCATTTTCATTTTCTGACCCAATCTTGGTTGATGCAAAAACTTGCAATGTTGCACAGTTGAAAGCTGACACATTATATATCTTGAAAACCACTCATCGTGGCATCAAAATGTCTCTTCCAACTACTCCGTAACTCCAAGTGAATGCTAGGAATGACCCTGTCATGGAGGCAAAGAGGCTCTAACATTTCCAATCGCTATGGAGCCAAGTGTACCTCAAGGTGCACTAGGCAACAAAATTGCCGATATTCAGGAGTCCATTTATCAGAGCTCTCGACGGGTATCAACAAGATGTCAAATGCTAAAGGACTGTGTCATAGAGGTCTTCAATAACCTATCTCATATTTTGGAGATTCACATCCGTTTTCATTTGCTGACCCAATCTCATTTGATGCAAAAACTTGCAATGTTGCGCAGTTGAAAGCTGACACATTGCATATCTTGAAAATGCTCGTCGTGGCATCAAACCATCTCTGCCAACAGGTCCAGAATGCAAGGTGAATGTTAGGAATAACCTTTTCATGGAGGCGAAGAGGCTCGAACATTTCCGACCGCTATGGAGCCAAGTGTCCCTCAGGGTGTAACAGACAACAAAATTATTGATATTCAGGAGTCTGTTTCTTAGAGCTCCTAAGGGGTATCGATAAGCCTTCAAGTTCTACAGGACCATGTCACAAAGGCCTACAATAGCCTATCTTATATTTTGGAGATTCACTTCCATTTTCATTTTCCAACCCAATCTTGGTTGATGCAAAAACTTGCAATGTTGCACAGTTGAAAGCTGAAACATTGCATATCTTGAAAAATGCTCGTCCTGATATCAAACCATCTCTGCTAACACCTTCAATTGATGTGTAAATTATACAAATAAACTTTTTATTCTTCATAACTCATTCGAACATTCGGGACCACAATGTATTGGTGCATCCCTTAACGTTCTTGTAGTGCCCTAAATAGGTCCATGTGGTCAAAAATCTTCAGTAGAAATAAAATTGGGTAGGATTGATATTTTTTAGTCTTATATGAACTATTATCATTTCATTAAGGTGTTGGAATGAAAATTACAAGTCTAGGTTTACAAAATGAAGCATGCATATTCTCATTAAGTATACATCATTCAGTAACAATATACATAGATACACGTGCAAACATAAATATAAGACATAAGCAATTTACAAAGCATAAGACATCCACGTAAACATAAATTATTCTACATCAATACACATGATATATTCGTAGAGAATGAAGAAAAATATATATTTCTAATAATGTCATAGATCAAATATGTCCAATAAAGTTAAATTGGCATCGTGAAAGCCAAATGGATATAGAACATGTCACTTATACAATATATAAAAAATATGTCTAGCAATGCCATATTGGCATACAATGATTATCCCTAATCTAGTCATTTCCCAGAAGGGGAAGAAAATAAATCTTGTGTTGTCTTCGATTGTTGCATCGATGGAGATGCAATACTCTTTCGAGTGCTCTCACTAGTCCTTCTGTCTAGACTCTTCTGCAGCTCGAGCTGATAAAATAACAAGTATAAATATCAATAACTAATTTACATAGGAATTTAATTATAGGATGACATAAAATATAATATTTGCTTACCACTGCCAAATAGTCGCTATGTACATCCATCGAAGGGGCACACTGACGATGTGGAGTAATGAGTCCCTACAACAATGATCAAAATAATATTTAAAATACATACATGAATATCATTAAATTTTTTAATACAAATTATTAAAATAACAATTCTAATTAAGTAATCTCTTTCATACCTCAGTCAATGCGTCACGACTAGTTATAGCTGCAGCTACGCCATGATTCAAACTATCACAAACAAAATAAGGAGTCTCTACTGTAATTAACTGAAAATGAAACAACAAGAGTATTACGTAGTTATCAAGAATACCTATAATATTTTACATTTCTACTAATTAATAAATGATACATCTGTGAAGGTGCCACCGCATCCTTCAGTGTGCGCTATCGATATCGTAGCTCAAACATTAAACTAGTGCACATGTATGGTAATTTATAAGAAAACCATTAATATAAGAACAAACCACTGACTTGTTAATTATAATGCATCATTACATATATACCTACGGACTAAATGATGTTGTCACAAAGTCGGGTGAAGGAATGGGATGATTTCCATGACAACTTTGACTCTAGATTTTGATCATAATTTGCCTACTAATTTAGTTATTCATTTATTAACTAAATATAATCAAGTAAATCAAATTAACATGCAAATAAACATACCTCAACGAAATGTGAACGAGGCCCTTGGCTGTCTAATGTCAACGTCGATGGTCCATTAGTGAACTAATGTACATGCACAATAAGGTATGAGATAAACACCCATATAATTATAGAATAAAATTTAAAAAATATTTTATTTGATACATACTTGTGGAGTTGACGACGTAGTGTATAAGGGTTCTGGGGGATCATTGCCACTACAACTGACACTCTTTCCCTAAATTTTCATCATAGACAATAGATACTAATTTAATTAAATCCATTCATTTAAAAATGAAATATGATCAAATAAATTTAATGAACTTGCAAATATTTACCTGTGTATCAATGCCAAATGTTGCATTGAGAAAATCATCAGTCACTAGTCCATCATCCTCTTACTCTCTCTCGACAGTACCGAATGTGCACATGGATCCACAAGAACGACAAAAATGACCCCTCGTAGACTGACCATGGTCACCCTCGACTAGAGGAGTGACACACTAAATGAGAGTCTGTGTCAGAGCACTAATCATGCCTAGTGTGTCCACCTCCACGTGTTCCTTTACACTGGAAGGAATACTAACATGATCCACCTGTGGCTTGCCACTGGGAAACCTAGGTGCATTAGGGTCACGACATGTCATAGGTTAGAATCAAATGATGACCCCTCACCTCTACCTTGAGACTCTAGAAAGTCAAAATAATTTGGTACTTCCTTCAGGAAAAATTCACAATAGAATTTCCTTAAGAAATAGATAGGAGCCTCATGATTGTTATAGGGAGGGGAATCAAAGACCATCCACCATATGTCCCAAAAGTTTATTTTTATATCTTCATTCAAGCACCAATGAATTGAGATCCTTCTTGTTGTAGGTTTAAGAGTTTCAATTTCCCTTGGCTTTTTAAAGAGTTTACAAATGTCAGCTTTCGTGATTTCTTTCTTTTTATGTCTTCATATGATAATTTATTTGCATAATATTGTTTTTGTTCTTCTCTTTTTTTGTGCCATAAATTTAGTTGCCCACTAATTGAACCTACATGGGTCAAGATCAATTCTAATGATTTTGAAAGTGTTTCCCTTCTAGGATTTGTACAAATAGAATCTTTTAACCTCCTAATAAAAGATTCTATTTATGTTTTCCCTCTTTCTATTTGGTTTATCAAGTTTTCATGTGTTCCAAGAGGAGGTTTCTTGATTGGTGAAGGCGGTTGGGGTTCAGTTTTCTTGGTTGTTTTCAGCATCCATTTTGTTCATGAGGAGAAGATGGAGGTTTTGGTTGAGAATTTTCTATGGGGAGATCATTCCTTCCTGGCAATTAAAATAAAATCTATTTTAAAAGTCTAGTTAAATATAAAGTTTAAGACAAGAAACTTTGACAATCAAAATTGATTGAAAACTAAAAATTAAACCTGAATTTCAATACAAATAAAATACATGGTCAGTAGAATAACTTACCTCTTCTTTCAGTTCGACCTTGATGACATCGTGGAGCTATTTTTTTCTTCAGTTTGATGGAGCAAAACCCACAATGAATCACGTACACATTGTTATGGAGAGAAAATGAGCAAGCCGCGAGTTTGGGCAAAGAAAATGATCCACAAAAGTGGCTACCCAAACTTTATATAAAACCTAATATGACGTACGCCCTATGGTTTAAATTTACCAAGCCATAGGGCATGCATCCTATGTGCGTTGGGGACCAAAAAGGTACTTGGCACCGTTTTGGTCCCCCGTCTTGATGCATATACCCTCTTGTAATTTACCATCTTTGTTACATCAATGTTTTCATTTTTCAAAGGAAAAATAGTCAAATCAGCACATGTTTGACATATTCCTTTTATGCACTTTATTTGTCCAACAACATCATCTCTTTTGTCACATAAAATGGATGAGATGAACTCACTTCATCTACTAGGAAGAACATTTTCAAAACCATAAGTGTCTTCTACAAACTTTCAAAAAACCTAATAGTGGAGATCAAATTCAATATGATAATGATAATAACAAGTTTCAAACATTTTGTTTGTCCTGATATAATATGGCTTCAATATTTCAAACAATGTTTTCCCAATCTTTATATTAGGATTTGAACTATAAAATGACACATACATTTCATGTTGTGTTGTGTACAACCAATATTTTGTATGATATTCATATTGATTAGGTAAAATTCTATGTCTGATAACATCTCTAGTTTTTGATGAAGGACGTGTATTATCATTTCAAAATAATGTGACCAAATTCTTGATTCCTCCATCAATCCTATCAGAATGAGGAGCTCTAAAGATGATTTCCTAATTGCCTTCCAAGGTGCTGTCATCCAAAAGCATTCTCCTATTAACATGTATTGTGATATTGTTTTCCTACTAAAACCAATCCTAGATGAAACTGAAGATATTTGTATTTTTCAGAGCATAGTGTTACCTACAATGGATGTCAACATAACTTTCCTTGTAATGATCTTATCTTTAGTTCGAGATCTCTTCCCTACATGGTTCAAACCTTTCCTAAGATTTTCAATCATATCAATTTGCATGTCAACAACTTTTCTCTTCTTTGATGTTGCGTCTATACCCAGTAATTTTAATGCCCCTTCCAACTTTTTATTTATAAGTACAACTGAAATCAATTGGGCTTGTTCAAGTGTTTCTAAATTATCAAATTTAGCCAATATTTCTCTTGCTACCATATTCATTAACCTCTTCTTAACAACACTTAAGAGTTGAACATTAGCAAGTGATCTCAAATTCTCCACATCCATTGTAAGTAAATGATCTAAGTTTCTATAATTAATATTTATCTTTACACTTTGAGATAAATTTATAAGTTCATCCATACCAGTAGGAGGACGTGATCCTAAACCTTCTGCAACATCAATTTCTTGAGCTTCCGCAGGGAGTGATCCCGACCCTTCTTCAATGTGCAATTCTTTGACTTGACTTGACTCTCCTACTTCAGCTTGTCCTTCACCTTATTTAGTTTTATGATAATATGCCAATGCAGCTTCATGATTTCTTTGTTCGGTACCAGATGACCTTTTTCTAGCAGATTTACTTTGTCTTCCCTTCTTGTCCCCCATTTCTTCTCTTCAAAAAATATCTTTCAAAAGATCAACAATAAAATTTTTATTCTTCAAAAAAATACTTTAATCTAATATTTCTCCTCTCCAAAATTATGCCTTCGAAAAAATAGAAATAACAATCCTTCTCCAAAAAATGCCTTTATAAAAATTGATCAATAATAGAAAAAACAAATTAACTTATTGTAATTCGGTAAAAAACTGAAAAGAAAAAACTTTACTTTTATACCATTCTAAATTAAAAAATAAATAAATTCAAAATGGCCAACCTAGTTCGCACGAAGTAGCCTAGAAAAAATTCTGGTGGGGTGTTTCTCGCTGGACTTTTCACATAGGGGTCTTCACGAGAAGACCTTCAGACCCCTTCGTGCGAAGACCCCTAAAATGAAATTTTACCCTCAGAAAAAAAAAACTTCAAAAAAATGGCCTTTCAAGGCTTGGGTAAAGGACCAAACTAGATGTTTTTCTGAAACACATGATGTCAAATGACGTTATTCAGAGCAAGCTTTCTAATGAATATAATTTTAATACATATATAGTTCATTGTCACTTTCAAATATCACTTTAACTAAACATAGGTTGTTTGGTCATTCAACACCCTGTCTCTTCAAGGCTTCAGGAAAAATAGTAAATTATGAATTTTTTTTTATGAAAAATATGTAAGAAAAGAGTATTTGTGCTACCTTTCTATATATAAAAAAGGAATCTTGATATATACAGATCAAGTTAGAGCGATCCAAGTGACCTTATGTCTAAATTACAGTTACTATGACTTTAGAACTTAATAAACTATGAAATATTGACCCAAAATGAATGAAACCAATTGCATCCTTTAGATATTGAAGTTACAAATATAATCTCAAAATAATTACATCGTTATCATATTTTAAAAAAAAATTATGCCAATCCAAGTGACAGTTACTTCTTAAAAACACAATTTTTTTCACACAAGCCACTTTTCGAAGGAGAAGGAAAAAGGAATTTAATTTAATTTTAATTTATTATTTAAAAATATATTTAGAAACTAGAAAGAAAGTCCTAAAAATATTGTAGTTTACATCATCTTCTAATTCTTAATAGTTTTGCTACAACAAGTGTTCAAAAGTGAAGTTTTTCTCAGAATGCTGATCTCTGTGTCAAAGTTGGCCAAAAAGTGGGACACACTATTGTGGGACCACCCCGTGTGACTTTTGCAGGGTGATCTTGTATCCCCTGACCCATTTTTTGTGAATAGTGTACTTATACTTTAATTAATGGAAATGCCTCTATTCATAAAAAATAAATAAATTAGTAATCAATTTTTTTTAATTAAAAAAAAGAATAAGTCGAGGTTGTTAATTTTTTTGATGTTGATATTCTTTATCTAATTGTATAAAACCCCTATGTATGCAAATCATTAGAATATATATATATATATATATATATATATATATATATATATATATGAAAAATTTTAACACATTTTTTCTGATCCAAATTTGATATATTTCTATAAATTATAAATTTGATATATAGTATAATATAAATATAAGTATTTAAAAATTGCAATTAGGAAATAATGTTTTTGATTAAGGAAAATAGGTTTTGATGGGTTCCTGAAACCCTACAGAGCTATATATAAGAAACCTAGAGCATATAAACGTTAAGTATTAACCAAAATGAAACAGGAAGTCCAAACAAAACAGTCCCAAAAAATATAGAAAGCCAGGGACAAAACCCATAAAAAACTAGGAAAATAAAACCAGGGACACAAATCAGGCAATGTCTCTGAGAATCTCAGCAGCACGCATCTCCAGCTCGGTCATTCTACCCGCAACCTCTTTTAGGTCAGCCAACTCTTTATTAGCTTCCTAGTTCTCCATCTTCTTAGTTTCCTCTCTTGTCCTCTTCTTATTTCCCTCTTCTGGTAGCTTATCCATGTCACTATTCAGCGGCTCGTCCTCCTTGTTCCCTCTTTGCTCTTCAAATTTGTCAATAATCACCTTAATATTATCATTTGAAGCCTTTACTATATTGTATCTTTGCTCAGCTATTTTGACCATTGAGTCCTCAATGCTCTCGACTCTTTTCTTCAGCTCGTTCACTCTGCTATCCAGCTCCTTGTCCTCCGCAATGTTGTTTTTATTGCTAATTATGTTATCTTTCTCCATCCTGTCCATTCTTTTTTTCAGCTCGTAGATTTCATAGATGGTCTATTTCATGGTTCTGTAGCTATCAATGACACTATTTTTAGCATTGTTCAGCACGTCCATATGAAGATCCTCCCTCGCATTGTCACTAAGAATCACCAAAGCTGGATTAATTAACTCTTCCATCTGGATTCTACCCTCCTTGTTCTCCTTAACCAAAGTCCTAACCATTTCTCTCTTTATCCCCATTTTAGTAGAGACCGTGTCAAAATTCCTTCAAACAACTTTCTTTTTTTTGCCAGTAATGCTGTAGGTGTAATGATCTTCCCCATATTTCGCAAAACCTTGACTCTGATCATCCTCCTCGTTCCCCCTCCCTTGACTATCCTCTTTTTTGTCTCTCTCCTCTTGTATATTTTCCTGACTGTCCTGCCTCTCCTCCTGGGTTTCCTCCTTAATCTGATTCCCTCTTTTGAACCTCGTTGCCTTCTTCCCTGAGCTTGCCTCCTCATTGTGAGCCAACAATTTGATTGTTATCTTCCTCTTTACTTCCGTCTTCCCCTGCTTCCCGCCTTGTTTCATTTTTCCCTCTTCTTCAGAACTCTCATTCTCCATTTCCATCCCATCCGCATTTTTGTTGTACTCCATGTCAGAAGAGATCTCAATGTGTTGTTTTAAAGACTCCATTTTAACTCTTTTCTTCCCCTTCTTCGTCTGTTGAGGCTCTTCCTCCTCAGTTTTTGAGTGCATAGCTCGACTGTCCTCGGTATCAGAGGGGACATAATCCTCACCCGAACCCTCCTCAGATTCATTATTTCCCTCCTCCATACATTTAATTTCATTCCCCATAGTTTGAGCTTTAAAGTATCCATAAATTAACAACAGTAAACCCTCATGGAAAGCCGGGTTGCTAATGTGTTTCTCCTTATAGTCATTAATTTTTTCATTGATAGACAAATATAGGAAGAAAGGAATGGATATCTTTACCCCATACCTTAAATGGTTGATAAGCACGAAGTGATGAGTGCTGATGCGGTCGAATCTTGTACCTAAAGAGATGAATTTGATAATAGCCTGCAACACGAATCTCCACAGAAGCTTTATTGAGCTCGACTGGTAGAAAGTGCCCTTCTTCACAAGTGCTTTCTTTTTCTCTGCATTTTTAACAAAATCCGTTAGAGCTTGACTAGAAATCTTCCTATCCCTATAAAATTTCTTTCCAATGCTGGGTATACCAGTCACAGCCGACACAATTTCCTCCGTCACCATAAAATCCACCCCATCAATTTTCACCTGCCCTTCATTCTAGCTTTTCACCATCATTTTCATAACTGAGGGCTTCCACCCATGAAGACGCTCAATGAAGGTTATCACTTCACCCTTTTTCAAAATCTCCCAAATCTTGGATCTATGTCGCCATTTTTCCGTTTCCTTCTCCGATTCCCTCCTGTGCCTTTCACCCACCATATCTGCTATTTCTCTGCCTCCTCTATTTCTGGTATAATTCCCACTAAAAGCCCTCTATTTCCAAGTGATATTAAGTTGATTTTTTGAGAGACTTCTTTTTGCCTCGTGAATGCTATTATCAATTTTATGCCTCCAAGTGTTCCGATGAGACCATAAAATTATAATTCCTTCGCCTCTCCCGTACTTGCACATCATTCAAAGATTCTTCCCCCATCTGTCATTACTCTTCATAATTATCATTTAATAACTCCGAGTATGCCTGGAGCCCAATCACTTTCAATGAATCCTAAGATTTTTGGCTGTAAATTAATCCCGTCATTCCACCTTTTAACTCCCTCACTCTTGACTCCCATATTTGCCAGCCTATCAGCCACCTGGTTGGCTTCCCGGTATTCATGTGCCACATGGACCTGATTAAAGGTTTTGAGGATTTTTTTGCACTCCCCAATTATGTTCTCAATTTTCCATGCATGCTTGTTCTTTTCATTTAAGCAATTGATGATGTTCTTTGAATCCCCTTCTAACCACAAATTCTTGATCCCCATTTCCTGGGCTAGCCTTAAGGTGTGATGTGCCACACTCGCCTCAGAATAATGGTTGGTTTATGACCCCAGGGGGGAAAATATAGCCGCAATGCCTTTGCCATGTGAGTTCCTTATGATTCCTCCCACACCATCCATCCCAGGGTTGCCCTTTGCAGCCCCAATGAAGTTAGCTTTGAACCACCCTTCCGGCGGTAATGTCCATCTGCAATCCATTCTCTTTTTGGTATTATTGGGCCCATTGTTGTGAAGTGGACTGATACCTTTGCTATTAGTGTAGTTTTCCATGAGAGCATTTGATATTTTGTGGGCAACATACTTAGTAGAGGTAGCCTTTTCCCTAAAGATCCTATTATTTCGCTCCTTCCACACTCCCCAGCATATGTGTGGCATTGCCCAAGGCCATAGATTATGGCCTCTCAACCCCTGATTCCATTGGTCAAAGAGCTCAAGAGTCATCTTGGGGAAACACCAGGATGTCTCAAAAAAAGATAGAAAATGATGCCATATTTGTTTGGTGAAGTCACAGTGGATAAACAAGTGGTCTACATTCTCACTTTGATTTTTGCATAAAATACATCTATTAGGAATGTGTTGTCATCTCTTTATTAGGTTATCCACAGTCAAAATATGATTTTGGAGCATTGTCCAGAAAAATATGTTGATCTTAGGGATGATACCAGGGTACCAGGCCTTGGCCCATATGGGGATAGTATCAATGTGTTGCATGGTTTCATATCTCGAAGCCACTGTGTAGATACCATCAGTAGTTTCCCCCCAAACAATAACATCTTCATTGAGAGAGAGGGGAGTGTGACCAATTTTGACCATAAGAGATTTAAGGTCCTAGGACACCTCAATTAGGTTCACCCATTCATTGTTGATTCTGTAGTCACTAACTCTGCTGCAATATCTTTCAATGCAAGATTCAGCCCATCTATTATAAGGCTCCAAGTTCCATAAAGGACCATGTCTCAGCCAATCATCATGCCAAAAGTTGACATCCTTACCATTGCCTAATTTCCATCTTGCTTTTGTGATCGCTATACCCTTAGTCCTCAGAATGTCATTCCATATGTAGGATCCCTTTGGGTCCATTTCTTTGCTGATGAACTGTTTGAAGGTTATGTTTGCTGCATATTTATCCTTCATAATATCCCTCCATTCCCCTGTTGAATTGAAAATTCTCCAAATCTGTTTAGCTTGCAGAGCTTTGTTGAACTACTTCAAATTATTGATTCCCAGCCCTCCATGCTTTTTTGGCTTGCATATAGTACCCCAAGCCACTAGTGGGTACTTCTTGTTTCCTTCTTTGTCGGCCCATAAGAACTTTCTTTGAATTGCTTCCAGAGAGTCTGCCACCTTAGCAGGTATAGAGAAGAGGCTTAGTGCATAAGTAGGGAGGTTCTGAAGAGTAGATTGTATCAGTATCACTTTACCTGCCTGACTAAGGGTGATACCCTTCTAGCCTGCGAATTTTTTGTTGAATCTATCAATAAGGCCTCCTCAGAAGGACTCAGGTGGTTTTTTTCCGAGAAAAAGACCTAAATAGGAAGCGGGAAAGGATCCAAAACCACAACCCAAAATGCCAGCCATTTTCCTTTGTATATCCATGGGTGTATTAATGAAGAACATCGAGCTCTTGTTCCAGTTAATAAGCTGACCCATAGCATTGGAGTAAGAATTTAGGATTTTCTTAACATTTCTAGCTTCTTTCATCGATGATTCACCACCTAATATGGTATCATCCATGAATTGCTGGTGGGTAAAAGTGAAAGGGCCTGAAGAAGGTTTTAGAGCAATGATTAGACCCCTTCTCCTATTGTCATGGATAAGCCTTCCCAAGCACTCAGCCAAAATGATGAAGAGTATCGGGGAGAGGGGGTCCCCTTGCTTAAGACCCCTAGAAGATTTGAAGAAGTCTGAAGGAGAACCATTCACAAAAACTGTGAAAGAGGGGGTGGAAATCAACTGTGAAATAATCTTTATTACCTTGTCATTGAAGCCAAAAGCCCCACAAATGTTACTCAGGAAGATCCAATCAACCAGGTGTCATACGCCTTGGAGAGGTCCAGTTTAAGAAGGAATCCTTCCCGTTTGCCCTCCTCCAAAGAGTGAATCACCTCACGCACTGCCATGATAGAGTCCAAAATTTGTCTACCAGGGACAAAACCCGTTTGTTGGGGGGCAATTATAACCAGGACAATTTTAAGAAGTCTGATAGTTAAGACTTTGGAGATTATCTTATAAAATAAGTTACATAGACTTATTGGTCTAAAGTTATCAAAAGAATCCGCACCTGGAATTTTCGGGATGAGAACAAGAAAGGTGGCGTTGATCTCTTTAAGAAGGCTCTTAGCTCCAAAAAATTCCCTGATAACTTTAACAATGTCATCTTTGATAACATCCCAGTACATTTGGAAAAAGAAAGAAGGGAAACCATCTGGGCCAGGGGCTTCTTCTGCAAGTAAGGAAAAAATAGCTTTATGGATTTCCTCCTGATCAGGGATGGCCATCATATCCTTATTCTGTCTTTCCATGATCACCTTAGGTATAGTTTGAAGAATAACCTCCTGGTCATCCTCTTTCAGGTTATGCTCTTTAGTAAGGATTTGTGAGAAGTACCTAATGGCCTCATTTGAAATCTCATTGTCTTCCTCCAAAGTTAAATCCCCTTTCTTAATAGCACTGATTCTATTAGCCGTCTTGTGTTTCATAGTAGATAGGTGAAAGAAGCGAGAGTTTTGTCCCCCTCTTTCAACCACACCGATCTTGACCTTTGCCTCCAGAACATTTCCTCTTTGCTTACAATGTTGTGAAGATCAACTAGAATGGATTTTTCAGCACTAATTCTGTCTGCATCATATTGGTGGTTTTGGATCTCTTCTTGAATCCCTGCAAGCTCTGACTTAATCCTATCTTTAGTCTGAAATATATTGCCAAAGTCTCTTTTGTTCCATTTTCTAATCTCCATTTTAATGTTCCTGAGCTTCTTAGCCACCATATACATCGTCGTACCATCCACATCTATGCTCCACCACTCCTTTATCTTATTGTGGAGGTTAGGGTGGGTAGTCCACATCCTCTCAAATCTGAAGGGTAATTATGAAATAATGTTATAATATATGTATGTATTTAATTTATCATTTTTTTTTATAGAGGGATAGTCTTAAAATTAAATTAATTTAGCAATCTATTTATATTTATCTAATTATATAAAAAATTTGGGTATGTAATCATTAAAACATAAATATATGAAAACTTTTAACACATTTTTTCTAATTTGGAAAGATCTATACAATACATAAAAAATATAAGAATGAGCATAATCTATGATATTAAAAACGTAAAAGATCCATAGAATATATAAAATTTTGGTAGTAAAACATAATCTGTGACATTAAAAATATAAAATATTCATGAAACAAATATACATAAATGTAATTCTTCAATTTTGAAGATAGACATTTCTCAAGAATCATGGGAAATGCAATAATTGTACAACAACCCCTTTCATTTAGTTATTATTATGTTTATTTTTCCCCTTTTGTTGGCTATTTTCTTGGGACCACCTATGGTTAGAGTATTTTCGAGGTGAGAAGATTGCAACTAAATGTAGCAATTTAATTATTTGGATATCATTAAATATGTTTCGAACGATATGATTCTTAATCCTAACCTTGCTAGACTTCTTGCCTTAATAGTTTCTTGATTAGAATAAGATTTATCACGCACAATGAAGTTCGTGGGTTGTATGGTTTAGGCTGGTCATTGAAGAATTTATCAGAGAAAAAAAAACTGGAACTTTTCCATGCATCTATTTATTTTGGTGGTTGTTTTATTTTGTGAGTATTATCATGTGATCAATTTAAACAGGCAGTCCAAATAATTAGACAAGAACCCCTTATTGATTCTTTAACAGGAAGATCTAAGTATTCCTAGATATAACTCAGGCAACGCAATTTATATTTTATACAACATTTACAAATAAATTACCAAAGAAAGAGCACAAAATTTTTTCTGACTCAAAATAGTACAATATTAAGATTTCCTTTTTTTTATTAACACATACTTTTACATTTCTAAAAATACTTAGTAGATGAAATGCATTCCCATTACTCTTCTGAAGAAAATATTTAGTACTAACTTGTTGTGCACTGGTGAAACTTTTGCTCACAAAAAATCGATAGACCAATTTTCTCTCTTGATGTAGCTTGAAGATTGCAATTGGAGATGTGATTTTGGTATATGATTTTCTAGACTCCAGATTGCAACCAAAATCACAAATAATGATTTCACTTGTCAAAGTTGCAGTTGCACATTTGATTTTACAGACTTAAGATCGCCCCAAAAATTAGTTTCACCTGCCAAGAATAAATAGATTGCAAAATGGTTTCTCTTGCCATGAACAAGGATAGGTGAAGTGTTTAATGCAACATTAATTTGGATGATGCAAAAATCTATCCAAATATACGCAATATCAAATAGCCTACTCTGATTTGACTTCGAGAGACACACAGGGCACGGAAAATAGTGCTAACAAAAGGCTCCAAAGTTGGGATGATGAAATGGCAAAAGTACTGAGAAGATATTACATGCACGAGCGAAAGAAATGATGGGCATGTACTACAGGTTTAGGGAAACGTCTATGCAGCAGACTAAAACGTATTTCTTACCAAGGGGGACACTTAGTTTTTTTTTCAACTTTTTTTCAACTTCCTTATTATATTTTACGTTTTAGTCTGCTATTTAGCCAATACCTAGGTTTAGAGCAGGCATGGAAATGGGGTGCCGGTGCAAATATTGTACCCCATAGCCATTGCCATCTTGTGGTTGGATAATAGGTACCAATCTACAAACTAATATTATATTAAACTTCGTAAATGATATCATCATACTAGGACACAATATTTAATTAAATGATTGTTAATGAATACTACATATTTATTATGATTTATCAAAATTTTAATATAATACTTATAAATTGAGCTATAGACAAATTAATAAAAAGCTCCATTAGACCAAGGACGGAAAGAGCATCGGGCAATACTTCCGTACCGAAACCGATCTATTCCCAAATCTCGGAGTACATGATAAATTCTATTCACTGCTTTTCAGACAATATTTGTAGAGGGTTTTTCACTATAAGGTACATGTAAATATTTACAACTCAGGGATTTGTGGTACAAAGTAAATATTCTATGGGACACTTTGTTGGTAAATCAATTGAAGAAGCCCAAAAATCTTTTGTACCGATCGGTGCAGCTCTATTCCCGCTGTGAGTTTTGTGAAAGACATATATCATAATATTGATATGACGTTGCCGTCGAAACGTCTACAGTGGCGTCAAATTGAAACACGAAACATTTGCCTAGTACCTTGCTAACGAGTAACATACACATTTGGGCACCATTTTCTATGGAGGAACACATCCGCGACAGCAATGACATGCAACTGTGAGGCAGACTGCCTCGGGATTAAGCAGAAGAAACTCATAAAGATTTGCTTTTGACGTCAAGTTGGCACGACTTGAAGTAGGGAGGGAAACTACGAAGATAGGAATGTCAGGAAAAAGGTACGCGCATTCGAAGCTGTGAAACTTTGCCGGAATGGAGAGAGGAGGGTTTGGCAGCGAGAATCGGCCACGCGGTCGAAGTGATGAATCTGATAATTGGAGGAACAAGTCATTTACCAATAACACCAACGAGTTTTGGCCTAGCAGAGGACCTGGAGGATCATCACACAGTTCTTCTTGGAGACGTACATCACCATATTCCATTTCTTCTTCTTCTGAACATTCTTGGAGGAAACACCCTCCTACTCCTTCAAATGTCTCACGAGGAGGGACTTCCAGAAAGTCTGCCATCAGAAAAGGTAAAATTGTTACTTTGCATTTGAGTGAAGGCTATGGTTTTCTTGCTCCAATTGTCCCAGAGGAGAGGCAGTGGCAGCAGAACAGTAACAACAACATATATTTTAGAGTAGGAGAGAGTACCAAAACAGAGACTGGCCTGTTTGAGCTTCAAATTGGTGATGTGCTCGAATACATTACGAACGATTCAGCAGAGAGTCCACGGTGCTTGTATGCATGCTTAGTGGAGTGTAAGCTGAGAAGCCTAGAAGGTTTGCTTTCCTTTTTGGATGTGCTTTTAGTGCATTGTAAGAGCAACCCAGAGAGAGTTTTGCAAGAGATTACTAAATGCCCGGCTGGGTTTCTTCAGCTCCTGAACTACACAAGCCCACCACTTGATCTTGTGAGCTCTGTAATGGAGTTACTTACGATTATCTCTGATTACAATCAGGCGCCACTATATGCTACGAGGTTAAAGAAGTTTTACAGGCTTTTCTCTGGTACCATTCTCTTACGACGTTCTCTTAGGGAACTCCGCCCTCTGATGGACGAAAATCGGCGGTTTCTGATGCGCCTAGCAACGCACAACAGCCACAGTGTTTCAGAGGTTCTACCCCTGTTTAACTTTATGGTGAAAGACAAGGATGGCGAAAAGCTCGATTGCCACTGTCAGTTTCTTTTGCATATGCTTACTGCTCAAGCTGCCGATGACATGTCAGCGTGTAATCTTGAGGGGAGGAAAATGCAGTTGGTCCCTACGGAATCTGAGATGACAGACGGCTTGACAGATGAGACATCTATGGAAAGTTATTTTAAAACTTTGCCGTGTGTTAAGAAGGAGGGAAGCTACGGATCAGTTGAGGAGTATATGGACACTTACTTCCGATTGCTCAAGGAAGACTGTTTCTGGGGTCTGAAAAAGGGAATGTCTGATCTAAAGAACAACAAATGGGAGGCAAAGGACATGAGGGTTTGGCCGAATGGGGCCGCCATAGGAGTCCATTTCGGTGGAAGCCATTCAGGCGTAACCATAGCAGTGGCAACGGAAAGGGTGTACAGTAGTAAGTGCCTTAAAGAAGGAACCCTCCTTTGCCTCTCTGATGATGGAGGGAATTTCGATTCCCCAATTTGGGGCATTGTAGCGCATTGTGAGGATGCCACGGCAAAAATGTTAATGATCTTTGTAGAGATTGTGAATGGAAGAGGTGGCTCTACAGAGGTGGAAGTTGAAGCAATTGATCGTCTATTGATGGCCTCTAAAATTGTTATTGCAGAAAGCCCTACATTTTATAAGGCCTATCAACCAGTCTTGAAAGCTTTACAAGACAAGGATCTTGATAATTTTCCCTTTGTAGAAGAGCTTGTCTACGCACGCTGGAGAAGCTGCCCTCCAGAATATCTTACTCCCTTCACGACCCTAGACTGGAGCTGTTTATTTAACAAGAGGCACCAAATCCTCTCTGATGAAAGCTCGTCTGATGAAAGCTTAAATGACATTTTGAAATTTTCAAGATTTTCTCCCTTCGAGGGACCACCGCTCTCTGTCCTGGACGGTATGCTCAAGAGTGGGTATAAAATTTGCCTTGATGAAAGCCAAACGGAGGCAGTTAAGCTCGCCTTGAGCAACCGATTAGTTTTGATTCAAGGCCCTCCTGGCACAGGTATGCATGTTTAACACCACCACTATAAATGCAATTAATAGGAATGATTTAATAAAGGAAATTAGATAATTTTTGCCTTGACTACCAAGAATTCATCTTATGTTTTAATGTTGATTTGTTCTGAGAGCAGGCAAGACTTATGTCGGAGTAAAACTGGTGGAGCTTCTTTTGACTGCAGATACTTTACCCGCTGCTCCGATACTTGTGATCACATATAAGAATCATGGTTTGGATAACTTTTTAGTGGGTTGCTTGCCATTCTGCAAGAAATTGGTGAGAGTAGGAAGGAGAAGTACTGAACCTTCGCTCCAGAAATACAATTTGGAGTATAAGGCTATTCGGGTGGACGAATTTACGTCTGAATTGTCAGCTTCCTGGTGTCTGTTGCGAGAAATTCAACAGAAGATGGAGAGGGCTCTTCAGAATTTAACAGAGAGCAATGTTTTCGATTCAGAAACGCTAATATCTCACATGCCAGATGGACAACTAAGACAATTGCTCTCTAAATCACAGTATGGTAAACAACTCCTCGAAAAATTCCCCGAGGAAACCTCGGTAGGGGAGTCGATTAGAGGTAGAAATGGTGAAAGCAAGGAAGCAAGACGTCTTGCCACCTCGTTACATAATGCAATCTCAAAACAAATTCGTGAGTGGAGGCCGCCCATGAAGACGTTCGAACTGGTGGAGAATTGTTTCTCTCATTGTAAACCTCAACGAGTTGTAGATGAAATCTTGTCTTCTAATAAGTTACGTAGAGGTACAGAGGGATACAGTTCTCAAGAAGAAGTTGAAGAAGATCCAAGCGAGGATGAGTCCATGGAGGATTTGTGGGTAGCAGCTGGTTCAAAGAGATCGCAGGACAACGCATCATGGCTAGAGGACAACTTCTTTCATTTCCGAAGACAAGATGATGGCAACTTCTTCTCAAAGCGAGTTAATTTGCATGTAAGTTTCTAACCCATGTTGCCTCTAAGCAGTCACGCGAATAACACTCTCTCGTAATCTAAGAATTTAATTGCAATGCAGATAGATATAGACAAATATCGATGGCTGCTGAACGAGAATCCTTGGCACTTAAACGAACACTACCGCGTATTATTAGTACACGTGATAATGCATACCCGTTATGAGTTGGGTTTGAAAAGGCTTGCAGACTTAAAGAAGGAATACGACGAAATCCGCGAGACCATGTTAGAGATCAATCAACTTCGGCAGGTGCGAGTGCTTGAAAAGGCTAGCATTGTTGGGATGACAACGGCTGTAAGTTTTAAAATCTTTTTCCCACCTAAAACAAAAATGGCACTAAAGATATCAGTTTTTATAATCTGTAATGTTTTTTCTGTCTGTATTTTTTTCCCATCCAAAAAATGGGAAAAAACAGACAAAAGCTACAAGAAAAAATGGCATTAGTTTGTTTATTTTGCTATTCAAATTATAAACATGGGTGAATGCCAAGCCCTTCCATTAAAGCTCTGATTATAAAAGTTTTCTCAGGGTGCAGCAATGCGTGTCAATGTTCTTAAAATGCTCAAACCGGCAATTGTTTTTGTGGAAGAGGCCTCAGAAATTTTGGAACCTCAAGTGTTGGCGGCTCTTCAACCCAGTGTACAACATCTGATTCTTATTGGGGACCATTACCAGTTATCACCAAGTGTGGCATGTCATGAGCTCGAGCGCCGGTATGTATGCACACTCGGATACGTACCTTTAAAATGCATGTCTCTGGGTTTAATACCTTAATCCGTTAAAACATGAAAGACAACAATGACATGTGATAACCCTCATTTAAATTTCGGTCTGTATTGTCTAAGAATGCCTTCTAAAATACATGAAATGAAGCTGTTTAAACATTGGTGGAAAAGACCATCCTGTTCACAGTCTCGTTCAAACTAAATATTATGTTTTGAAATGTACAGAGCAATCATTATTCACAAGGTTTGGTCTTTTGGTGAAAGTCAAGTGTAGGTAGTATTTGGTGCAGTACTGATCACAAGTTTCCCCATATTATTCTCCCAGGCATGATTTCTCAGTATCGTTGTTTGAAAGATTGGTTGAGTACAACAAATTTCCCTTCCAATCACTTGCTGTACAGAGCCGCATGAGAGAGGAGTTTTTGCCCATGATTTTGCCCATATATCCACATGTCCGTTCAAACACAGAACTTGTACGAGGGAAAAGGAACGAGGCACCTGCTTGTATTACAACTCCAATGCATTTTTGGTGTCATACATATCCAGAGACTAGACACGAACGCAGTTTTGCAAACAAAGGAGAAGCAGAAATGGTATTTGCGCTTATAAGTTTGATGCTAGCCGAAGGAGAGAATCCTCAGAATATATCTGTGCTTGCAGCCTATAATGGACAGGTATGCTTCCTTTACTTAATCGTGCAATTTCAGAACACACTCAAAAGCATGTCCGACTGTCACATTTAATAGGATTATGGTTAACTCCATGTCAGAGATCCATGAATCTTAGCGATATTAAAGGCATTTCTTAAAAGAGGTAAATAAAAGGCAATATCGAGTACCGGATTTTGTCATAGAACATTGTTAAAATATCCTCGCTTTTTCCCCACAAACCAATTCATTGCCTTGTGCAGTTTTTATCTACTTAATGAAATGGAGCACCCCACGAGGCTTTTCAAGGAAGTGGCATTAATATATTGAGCGTAGATAATGAAATGGAGCACCCCACGAGGCTTTTCAAGGAAGTGGCATTAATATATTGAGCTTTTGATAAAATCAATTTGAAATGCTTTAGTTTGATCACCGGGTTTGAGGATGGTAGGCTGAACTTAAACCCAACTATGTTGTCATTTTCTTTCATAAAATATGGAAAAACTGACAAACAAACTTGGTGTCTGTTGATGTCAGTTTTGTACTACTACATAACATATAGGAATTGAACACTTGATACAGGATATCAAACACTCAACCCTCTCTTGAAAAGTAATTACTCACGAAGAACATGAGAAAACTCCAAGGTTCCTTACACCTGTGGATACTAACTCAGTTATATTAATGTGATTTGCTGGTTAATCACGTAGGCAGGCTTACGTTGTTCATTCAAGGATGTCAGATTCTTGCATTGATGATGATCGGACTTAGCTTTGCAATGTATACTCAATTGATTCCTTCTCCTTAATTTATATCACTTCCAACTTTGCTCATCAAACTCCAACTACTAAACTACTCGCTGCTTTGCTACTACTCCTATGGAATGGAAAGATTAACAAATGGACGGGGATCAAACCTAATGAAAGCTTGCTAGCGGCGCTACCTCCATAGATGCAATGATTCAAGGGAAATTCTTAGAATTTTCACACTAACACCTATCTTCCAACCCAACTTGAAGTACAAGCGGAAAGATGAAATGCAAGTAGAAGTTGGGAGCGATTGGACTAGATTACCACACAAGGCTTCCTAACAAGCCGCTAGGATGCTAGTGGCCTAGTATATGGATCCCTATCAAACATTCACTAACATCACCATACAACTAGCCATCTACTCCTATTCTAACAACATGAAATGAAATCCTACTTTAATTTGAGAGATGAGAAGAA
>MU227113.1:126748-181770 GCA_018584345.1 Thuja plicata | reverse complement strand
TATATATATATTTGTGTGTATAGCCACGTGTGCGTATACATGTGTATATATGCACATGTGTTTAATATGTGTGTATATATGTGTATATACATAAATATGTGTATATATACACATGTATACATACACGTGTATATATACACACACCGTATTCAAAAAATTAAGAAATAAATAATTAAAATTATTTATGCATCTTCTCAGTCATCTTCCGGGTGAACCAAACGAGTCCAACCCATATTCCGGAAATCATTTCCATGATATGTATCTTCTAGAATTGTAGCATCTTCCTAAATTGACCATATCCAACATTTGATATTCCAGCACCCAAACCGACCATAGTCAGCGCACTAAAACTAGATGCAAAAATTCTTCATAAGAATCTTGACTTCATCTTAAGAAAATTCAACATAGAAATCAAAATAGAAGTATTTGTTGAACTAACTAGATGCAAGAGTATACTTTCCGTGTTCAGCTATTTATACTTGAGGGTAGAAATAAGTTAACAATTGGAAGAGTATACTTTCCATGTTCAGCTATTTATACTTGAGGGTAGAAATAAGTTAACAATTGGAAGACTAAATAAGTAAGAATGCAAATTCTCTATATACCAATTTTTGGGTCAATGGGTTTCTATGAAGCTTCAAATCAAAGTATCAAAGTGCTATTATAATAATTGCTTTCTAGTTAATAAACATTAGTTGCTAATCAAGTGTATGATTTCTTTTATCTTGGATAAATTTAAATATATAAATAGATATTGTTGTATTTCTAAATATAGCAACAAATTGATTTAGAACATATGAATTTATTATGTGATGCATGAATCTAATTGAAGAGACTATAAACTTTTGTAACTTAATTTGTCGAAATATCTTATATTCAAATATGTATCACAATACAAATATTTAGAAAAAATATTTGATGAACTTTGTTGGATCAATAGTGTCATGCTTTCTTATGTCAACCTCATCTATATACAAACTAACTTGATGATATTGAGAAAATGTTAGAAAACAAGATAAGCAAACATGAGAATGTTCTATACATAAAGTTTGATGCAATGGATTCTTTTTAAGCTTCAAATTAAAGTACTATTATAATAATTTTTTTATAATTATTGAACATCGATTGTTAAGTTTAGATGATTTCTGTTTTTTTTCTTCTTTTGAATGAATTTAAATGTACAAATAAATACCTTAAAAAACCAAGACATACAAATAAGTTGCACACACATATACTAAATTATTTATAAAAGCAAACAAATAATCAAGCTTAAATCACACATCACATCCTTCATCCAAAACAAACAATATACAAATTATAAGATTAAAAAATGCATGAAAATTTTAAACTAATACAATTATTATTTAAAAATAGAAAGTAAAAAAAATAAAAATTAAATGTCAGCTATATAAAAATACATGAAATAATTATAGAATTAAAATTAAAGAGTAAGTTAAATCGAATATAGTAATATACCCATTATGAATATATACTATACCTAAACATAAATATAAAAGGAGGAGATTCTCTGATCCCAGTTTTAAGCCGAGATTATCTCTCACTTGAGATTAATCTAAATGCTATTTCAGTGGAACATCCAAAATTGAAGCTTCGTACTATTGATCGACACAGAGAATATGAAAAGTGCGAAAAATACCAAGAGAGTGGAGAAATGAAAGCTTCCTGTTATAATTGTAATACTGCAATCCTAATTACTTACTGGAGTAGGTGAGTGAACATCGCTATTCTCCCAACGAATTGTCGTGGTGCTTCATTTTCGAATAAGGTAGAATTTCTTATCCCAGACCGAAAACAGATTACTACAATTTATTGTCCACAGAAGAAGGCATCCATATTTTTTAAATAAAAAGTCCTTGTCGGTGCTTAGGTTACATGTCTTGCTTTAAACAAATTTAATTGCAAGGGAAGTTTGAGTATAGTTGGAAAGCCTATGTAAACACTCCAACCTTGCAAATTATTCGAATAAAGAAAGTACAACTGCCTCAAGAAACATCATTACATCTGTAAGTGAGTTAAAATATAGGCTGTCAAGATTAACTATCCCTTGCAGAGTGCTTGAAGTTTCGGTTATATAAAGCATGTAATGGGCTTGTAATACACCATTCCTCTCCTCTCCTGTTCTGTTTCCTTAGTTTTGGTCTCCATTATAATGGCTAATGGCATGACATATATCACTCTGGGACTTTATCTGCTGATATGTTTGAACACCCCCAATGTCATTGCATATGATCCTGATCCCTTGCAAGATTTCTGCGTTGCAGACAAGCAAAGCAAAGGTGAGTACATTACTTGATGTAGGTGGTGTGATATGATTTCCTTATAATGCGACTTGCTAACAGATATCTTGAACAGTTTTGGTTAATGGATTCGTGTGCAAAGACCCAAAAACTGTTTCGGCAGAAGATTTCTTCTTTGCCGGACTGGGGAAAGCAGGCAATACAAAGAATGCCGTAGGATCCAACGTAACAGCGGCAAACGTTATGCAGATACCAGGGCTTAATACAATGGGCATATCGTTGGTCCGCATCGACTACGCAGTGGGTGGAATAAATCCCCCTCACACGCACCCGAGAGGCACTGAAGTGATTTTTGTAATGGAAGGTACGCTTTTTGTTGGGTTTATTGATACGAATAACAAGTTTTTCAGCAAAACGTTGGGGAAGGGAGATGTATTTGTGTTTCCAAAGGGGCTAGTGCATTTCCAGCGGAATGTGGGGAAAGAAAATGCAGTGGCCATCGCTGGATTGAGCAGCCAGCTTCCTGGAGTTCAGGTCATTGCCAATTCTCTCTTTGCAGCGAAGTCCTCCATCCCAGATTCCGTATTGAGCAAGGCTTTTCGGATCACCCAACAGATTGTAGATTCCATCAAGGCTAAATTTGCGTAGAATGAAGTTTGTGGGGTCTATTAAGTAAAATAATCAAGAGAAAGTGTGGGAAAGACCACCTGTAGCCAATCTTGGTTTGTTTTGTCTGCGTATATATAATAAAACTAATGACTACTGATACTTGTTTTAGGGTATTGACGCTAGTCATTATTATAATATTCATTTATATATAAGAGTTTTACAGGTTTTACTTGAACACTATTGTTGGAATTGTGGGTGCGACTCAACTTTCCAATTATTTTGAATTAATTTGTTAGTTTGATCATACTTTAGTTTCATTTTGTGATCTTGATTATGATCGATATTCTATTATTGTGAATGATTTTTTCCTTACTATCAATAATCAAATGAAATTATAAAAGCATTTTTATCATATTTATAAGAATTATATACAATCATTTTAAATAAATGAATTGGATAATATTTGCATTGTGCAATATTTAAGTTGTGTTGTTGGTTTTACCATTAACTTTTAACCTTCATTAGGGTCTTTGTATAAGTGACTCTCTTAGGCTTTTACAAATGAGTGTGTTTCACCTTGATTTACATGTGCTTATATACACCTTATCTTCATTTTTGTAGGTCTCCATCTCAAATGTAGTTTGAGTAATAATTCATGGTACCAATTTAGCGATTTTCTTATTGTTGGAAGTAGTCAATCATAATCTTCTAAAAAATAATCTAT
The DNA here is from genome assembly GCA_018584345.1 of Thuja plicata. NCBI lineage: Eukaryota > Viridiplantae > Streptophyta > Pinopsida > Cupressales > Cupressaceae > Thuja > Thuja plicata. The sequence goes on along the minus strand of MU227113.1, from coordinate 178,179 downwards.
AAAGTAATCATAGGGTTTAGGAATACTTCAAGTATTTCAACCATGAGGACTATATGTTTTCCTTGATTAAAACTTTAGTTAGATAAACTTCAAGTATCTAAATAAAATATCTCAACACAACAAGAAATCATTCAATGGGCCTTGCATGTAATGTGTTGATATTATAACTTGAAAATGCTAAAATAAATTCCTTTTCTCTCTTTTCGCAACTAAATCTCTACATGTTCATAACAAATTCTTTGATTATATATCATATGCTTTTGAACAAATAAATGACCAAACTATGTGTAATAAGAATAATTAAACAACACAATACATATAATTGGTCAATTTACAACAATTTATTTTGGAGTTAAAATTTAAAAATCTATTGTTCAAAACAAAGAGTACAAAAGTTACTTATGTGAAAACTAGATGATGAAAAATAGAAAAGGAATAAAAATACTTTTTATTGATAAAAAATAGGGGGATCAAAATATGTGAATATAATATATATATTTTTAAGAAAACCACTTACTATACATCATCATTAATAGTTTTTATATTACTTCTAAGAATGTATGAAGAAGATATAAGAAACACAATATTGTGTGGACGTATAGATACACACATGACATGCAAATATAAATAAGACATCAACTACATAACAATCAAGGTCCAAAAGAATTGATCATTTTTATTCTTAATTTAAAAAAAAAACTCTACTCGTAATATGAAGTGCTAGTGCTGAAATTTTGAAGTTATGATAAGGAGAAAAGTACTTGTATTCAACTATACGTTTTTAGATTAATATCCACATGCACACATAGAGAGATGATACAATGATGTGATCATGAAGATGCATTTTACATGTGATAAGAAAGGTTCCACTTATTTTCCTTCATAAATGAAGGAAAATAAATGTTTTCATAAATGCTATATAGAAAGATCATATGTGCACTAGTAAATTATAAGTTGAAAACATAATAGTGAATGTTAGATAAGTGATTATGTCTAAATATTGTAGTGATCATAGAGATATATGAAGAACATGTTAAATATAATGACAATCGAAGGATATAAATAAATAAATATTTCATGTAAATATCATAAGAGATAGATGCATAAGTCCATGGACACCAAGAGAAAAAAAGAGTCAAAAGTACTCATTAAATTTTTGGAATCTTATAAATACTAAACAAGAACAAGAACAAGCGGTTGAAGGAATATAAGAAACAAGAGAAAAATTAAAACAAACTAGATATAATATACAATGCAGTTAGTAAATCAAATTGAAATATATTATATTGTATTCATTCTCTTTCATTCGCATAATGAATTTATGCATATATAGATTCAAGAAAATAACTAAAGTCTCCAACCACTAATAAACTAATAACAAACTATATTAAACAAATTTTAGTATCCTCCATTCTCCCCCATAATAAACATTCAGGAAAAATGATCACTAGGTGTTATAACACTATTCTAACATAGAGACTCTCCTTGACCATTGCCAAAAGATGGTGTTCATCTACATTATCCAATAAGTGATGCAATCACTCTACTACAAAAGATGATCAAGCTATAATTGAACATCACGAGTCACTTTGCTAGTGCTCACTCTAATTAAGACCATACATGGCCATCTTTTCTCAATCTGTAACTCGAAAACTCTATAACATGCAATCTCATAATATGATTAAACCGAGTGATAGAATTTTCTTCCTCTAGCTTCACTTTGACAAGTCAATGATTTTTTCTATATAGGAATATTTAAATGATTGAATTTTTTTTTTTAATCAAACCTATCGTCTTGTACCAACTCAATCCCAAAGTTCATCTACAATTCATTTTCGTGTATCCTAACATAGACTAATTCTTTAATTTCTTGTTCCAAAAAGTTTGTTCACAATGATTTGTTAATCCACATAAGGTATAGGGATGAAAATCAAAACACTTTTCGATGATATGTCGTTTCTTGTACAATAAGAACATTGAATTTCTTAAATAAATTTTCTAGAACTTGCAACTTAATTTGCAACATTATTTCTGTCACCTATGACATACCTGTTGTGGGTCCAAAAAATACACCACATTTTGGCCACTTGGCCATGGGGGGCCCCTTCTTTTGGGTTTTTACCCTCTTTTTTGGTTCTTACTTTCTTGTCCTAGATCTTGCTTGGACCAAAACCCTTTACTAAGCAGTCTTTTCGGTCTTTCGATGTTCCTAGGATCTCCGAAAGTACAAAAAACCAAAATCTTGAAGTCACACCTGTGTGGAAAGTCTTTCGGCCTTTCAAGCATCAAATCCCTGACGATGCAATAATCATTGGGTTTTGGACTTTCGGCCGCCAAAAGTCTGAAACCCAATGATGACATCATCATCTCCCACTGCCTATAATGCTATCAAGGATTAGTTTCTTTTCTCATTCTACATTTCTTCCTTCACGCTCCATTTTATCTTGGTTTTTTGGTTCCCGACTTTTAGACTCCTATTTTATTGCGGTTTGTTGTGCGCATCCTCATTGTCTTCGGGTTGGTTGTATTTGTCTCCTCCTCCATGTTTTGTAGGTAGGGTCTCGTCCTCTTTTCCCTCCTTTTCAGGTTTCTAGTGTTTTAATTCTTAGGTTTTGTTGTCTTTGACTTTCTCTAGGTGTAGCATCCTTGTCTTCTCGTGGTTGGTCATTCCTCCTTTTGGTTTCTCGGTGGGCTCCCCCATCTAGTGTTGGGTCTAGGGTTTTTCTTAGGGTTTTTTTCATTCTCTCAACGGTTCTCGGTCCCATTTTTTTAAGCCTCCAAAGGCCTAAAAGGTCAGTAGAAACTCAACAAACTGATGAAAGCGTTAAGCTTAAGTGGCACATTTGTCATATTTTTGGACACCGAAGACACTCCCAAACCTTCGCACACCAAAACAATAAACAAACAGTAGCCCAACTCTTTTCGCTCTCCCACAATTTTGGCCTCGAAAATATCATGTCATCCCTCACACTTTGAAATACCGAGACTCTTCACATTTTTGACCTCTGTAGCTCCATAACTAAGCGTTCCTTGAATTCCTTACTTTTGCACTTTCTGAGGCCAACCCTATATTTGATGTCTGAAAGGCCAGACTAGCAGAAAAGATGATTTGATATATTTTTTAAACTACTAGGATCAAATCTTTGGATTTTTTTTACCATGTTCGCTTGCTTTTAAGTAGTTGTTTCAATAAAAAATACTGATAGTTTCATGTTTTCTTGTAGGAAGTCGGAAAAGGTGACATGATCACCAATGAAATACCTATTCAAAGGGTATCACACCCTGTCCAATGTGGGGGATCTCCATACAGAGATCATGGACAAAGACATCAGAAATATGGACTGGAAGGACTTCCTTACTAGATGTGCTCAACCTAACGGGAGATTGGCTGATTGCACTGCTTTGGTGTTTTTAAGTCTAGTGAACGCTGCATCGCATCCTGTCTTGATCATATCTTTAGATTTATCATGGCTCTTGCCCACCATTATGTTATCGATGAAAGGGTGGTGAAAAATAAGGGAGGAGATATTTTTCTAGATATTAGACCAGATAACATTGAAGATGTCTTCCACTTGCCAAAGGGGATTGACACATTTTATGATGTCTCTATCCATAAAGGACTTGAATGGTTTAGGAAGAATACCCAACTTTCTATGAAGTAGTGAACAAGGAATATTTGATGCAACCTCTCCCTAAGAATAAATTGGAAAATATTGTTATGAGAAGGGGATACGTAAAAGATGATATTTAGGCTATAGTCACCATGTTGAGTAGGTTATATGACCTTTGCTAATCAATTTAACTAGAGTATTGGATGATCCTCTTGATTGAGAGGATAAAAGGGACGAAAGTCAAATTTGACTGGGAAACCATCCTTAATGATAACCTGGATGAAAACTAGTAACATTAAAGAGTAGTCCCCGATTCTACACGACTTCTTATATTGTATACCTACTAGCTGCCAGAGAAGAGTACCCATGATTAATAGAAAGAGGAGCCTTTGGGAAGCCAAATTCATGGTCATTCACTGTGTATCCTCAGCTGTTAGGAAGACAAAGATGGACGATAATAGCCCATATTACATGATTGTCAATGATGCCTTTGTCTTTGAAATTATTCATTTCGTAGAAGGTGACTATGTAAAGAGACTCTCTGAGGAAGTAGCTACCAAATTAAGGGCACTTGGAGTCTATTATATTCAATTCAAGAATTTCACATTCATCTGATTAGATGGGTGCACTCTCACCCCAAAGAAGCTTCCCTAATATCTTTCTGATAATATAATTATTTTGGAGATGACCAGGCAGGTCTCTGATGCATATGAACATATAAAAAAGAAGCACTATTGGAAATTTCCCCTGTCAATTGGCTCACATTCCTTACAAGACATGAAAGTTTGAAAATCTCTGGCGCTCGAATGGGATGAGTGTCCTTTGCAATATTGTGGGTTTCTCAGGCCCAGGTTTGACACTATTGGTACCTACAACCACATCATGGGCATGTATTATGTTCAGGATCCTCACCTGGAGGATCACTAGATAAAGTGTGTAAATGATTACAAAGTCAGGATTCAGGACTATTACAAAATGTCCAATGAGTTAGCACAAGATATCTTAGAACTTAGAACTCCGCCTGAGGTATGGGAAATGGAGACAAAGGATGTATTAGATCCTTTATACAATAAGGACAAGATATATACAAGAACCATCCTAAATGTAGAAGTAGAAAAGGAGGAGAATGATAGCATGGACTTCAAGGCTAGGAATGTGGTGAAAAGAACCAAAGATTGGATAAAAAAGTCATTCAAAATAGACCCTATGTCGATGAAGTCAAAGTTGAAACCACTATCTAAAGGAGATAAGAAACAGAGGGAGAATGAACTAACACCCAAGTTCAAAGGGGAAACTCCTCAGAAACCAGAGATAATATAGGCGTGATCGCCTGGTGGCATGACTCTAACCCAAAATCCAAATAAGTAAAGACAAGAATGAATAATATCATCTCTTCACGCCATGACCAACAAAAAGTTTCAAAAAAACATACTCCTAAAGTAGTTCAATATCCAACTATAAAAGTCACGGGACCCAAGACTGTTCGAGAAGAGAAGAAAATGGTCTACATAAGTAAGAGATCCTCTGCATCTCCGAAGTGGGAAACCTTGGAAGAGGAGGAAGAAGAAGGAGGAGAGAATGTACCTTTATTAAGAAGAACACGGTTGGTGACAACTATTCTAAAATCAAAGATCAAGAAAAAGATGTCATGATCAATACAAAAATAGGAGAACAAGAGGAACAAGGAGATCCACAAGCTTCCCTTGGTCTTGATGAGTTTGATATTTTAGACTTTCAAGATCTTACCAGGTTGAAGGAACAAATGATATATCTGTTTGGTCATATGGGATAAGTAAGTATGGAAGGGCAGGTGGGTGAACCCAAAATAGTGGGTAACAATTTTTTTGGAGGAAGCAATTCCTATTGAAATTCACAAATAGGTGGATTTAGTCAGGTACATTCGATAGGAAGTACTTTCTATAGAAAGTCCTTGAGTAAGGAAAATTTCATGAGTTAAAATAACTAAGTACTTTCGATAGAAAGTACTTTCTATCAAAACTAACTAGTTTTGATCGAAAGTACTTTCTATCTAAAGTCCCCGAGTAAGGGTGATTTGCATAGGTTAAAATAATTCTACAGATTTCATGGCTTTGGGACTCAATCACAAGGCTCAAATGGAATAGTAAGGAGAATTCCTTTTTCATAGCAGAAGTACTCTGAATGAGCCTTCTAAAGAATATAGATTTGACAATTTTTGAGTTTATTAGGCCTATGTTATTTTACGTGCATCGCATGTAGGTTTTTTATCAAATATAAACCTCTCTGTTTGACGTTCAATGAAAATTAGTAGAATGGAGAAAAAAAAATTAAAAAAATAATAGTGCCCTCTATCTTTGAGTCTTCTTTCTACCAAAAAAACTAAAATTGAAATTTGATAAATACACAACAAGTTATAAGCTATGTAGTCATGATATATCAAAATTACGGTTTGTACTCAATTTCAAACATTCATAAAATATGTAATATTCATGATAATTTCTTCAAACCAATATCATGCCCTCTATATGGATGTTACAAAACTAAATTCAAAAGAAGCACATTGATATCTCTTTTAGAAAAAAAATTATGCTCTATGAAAACAATGTAACTCTTTGAAAATAATGTTTTCAGAAACATACCATTTTTGTGGGTAAAAGAAAAAACCATTCAAATCAATTCAAAAAATAAAATGAACAATATATTTAGAATCTAGACAAAAAATCCTAAAAGACTTTGGTTTACTTCATCTTCTGATTTCAAATATGCATGCGAATCTGATTTTTTTTTTCAAAATTTAGACTTCAGTGTCCGTTCAACCAAAAAAGTGTAACCCACTATTGTGGGTTCACCCAGGTGCCCTTTGTTCCATAAGTTACTCTTAATCCTCCTCCTTCATCCCAATTCACTAGTTCCATGATTGAAAAAAAAATCAAGGAACCTAACTCAGGGGAGAGTTTAGATATGGTTACCCCAAGGCCCTCAAACACCCAGAGCATACAAATAGAGCAGGTAGAGATACCAAGTGGCACGCTCATAGATGAAGGAACTACGAAGGATATTGGTGTGGGACATATTTCATCTACTCCTCCTCTATTCATTCTATTAAATGCTCCTACTCCTCCTTTCATTCCACCAAATGTACTTACTTCTCCCCCTTCCACTCTTCTTTCCACTCCCCTTCCTTATGTTCAACTTCCCACTCCTCCACCTTCTGCTCCCATTTTTTATTCAAACCCAATTATTCCATCTCCTTCTTCGATAAGGTCACCACCATCTTATCATGCAAAGAAGAGATGTTAGCTGTAGTAATTACTTAGTGTTGTGTTAGTTATATTATGTGTCGCCAACGGTACTTAGTTACTACTTGACCACAGTTGGGAATCAGTGGTGACGATTGGTCACACCCCTTCGGGATTTATATAAGCGATGTACTTTATCTTTGGAGAAATGCTATGGAGAATATTTTAAATGTATTCAAGTTACAAATGATTAATAAAGAGTCTGATATTTTTTGATCTATCTTATGTATTTGTATTTCCGTACAACATTTATGCACCAGTAAACTAGGTTACCCCAGCGGGTAAACATTTGGTGCCGTTGCCTAGACGTACTCGGGAAGGAAAAATAAAATAAATTGATGTGTTGTATGTGTTGATGTGTTGACATTGTCATACGTGTCAGACAATCTGGTTCGCGAATGGAGTCGCTGACCAGGACGAATGGATGAGACAGTTTCTGACAACCCTCCGAGGGGTAGCCGTCAACTGGTAAATTCTGATGTGGACAAAACAACGGTGACCACTTGGGACAGACTCAAGAAAGAATTCCAGAAGGAGTTTCAACTCTTGAGGGATGACAATGAAATTGTTTCTAAGATATATGGTACCAAACAAGGCAAGAAGGAGACTGTGCGGGCCTAAAGCCGCTGACTAAAGGTGTTAGTTAGAAAAATGGAGAGCCAACCAGTGGATGGCCTGAAGAAAAGATGGTTCGTGGAGGGCCTGAAATCAAACCTACGAAGGAAAATGAAGATAGTGCCCCCCACCTCATACGAAGATGCCTATAATCGGGCAATGGACTTGGAGAGCGAATAGAAAACCTGCAAGAAGAAAAGAAGCAAGTCTTCTTCTGACGAAGATGATACTGTGGACGATGATAGTAGCAGTGATAGCGAGTCGAATAAAAAAGTCATGGCACTCCAAAAGGACATGGAGAGAATGATGAAGGAGTTCAAGACCATGAAAGGGGGTACCAGCAAGGGGGAAGATGACATGTGGTGTACGGACTGCAAGGAGAGCGGCCATACGAAGGGGTCGTGTCCCAAAAATGCATTGTGATATTTGCCACATCATGGGCCATTCAACCAAGGAATGCCCATACAACATGAAAGTGAGGAATCAACAAGTGCTATTTTCCCAAGAGCAACCATCTACATCGGGCGGGTACAGAGGCAACCAATGTAGTGGCAGAAGGGGTAGTAACAACAACACCAACACAAGGAGTCAAATATAATATGACTCCAAGGGTCGGCCGGTGATCCAGTGCCGAGCTTGAAATCAATGGGGCCACTTTGTAAAGGACTATGAAAAGGGCGACACCCCGCAGAAGCTATGCCGTTGGTGTGGTCCTGGCAACCACGAGGATGCCAACTGCCTGAAATCTGGCATTAATTGGCTAGACATAGATGGAAGCACGAATGCGGTACTGACCATCGAATCACCCAAGGGAAAGCAAAGAAAACCACATATCCAGAACCTTGAACAGAAAAACAACGGGCATGGGAGGCTAAGGAAGAAATAGAGAAGGCGATGAAGACACAAAAAGAAACATGGGAGATGGCCACCACCTCGGGCCACAGGGAGGCAGACAAAACATTCTGAGATAACTGTTACATTTGGAGGTATGGGTGAAACTCCAAGACCTCCTGCACACCATGCCTCACTTGGGATCGACACTGTTGGGGAACTTGGCCACGTAGCCAAATACCACACGTACAGACATTCCTAGAGGGTCTGCAATTGACCCGATGATACTTGCTGTAAACAATGGGAGGTAACCGACAATCGTTGAGATGGGTATTCTTGGCACCACACTCATAGACACCATTGTAGATGGTGGGTCCAGAGTAAATGTACTTCCAGAGGAGACATGGAAAAATTTGGGAAAACCCACACTGTGGCCTCCGACATTCAACCTGTTGGGAGCGGATCAGCATGGCATCAAACCCATCAGAACTCTCATGGCTCAACGCATGATGTTTGGGACACAACCCTTTGTACTTGACTTTGTGGTGATCCCACAAAAGAAAAAGGGGTACGATGCTATTTTGGGATGAGGATGGCTCACCTCAATGAAGGTGAACCACAACTGGAAGCGAAACACACTCACCATGGAGAAAGCCGGGAGGAAATACGTGATTGACCTCCACACACAAATGGTGAGTGAGGAGTTAGCATCTTCAGACTCAGAATCTGAAGGAGAGCAAGTGGGAGGAGACAGAGGGCAAAGAAGAATGGAGCCCAATGACGAAGGGGTTTTGGAGTTGGAAGAATGTTCTGGGGATGATGGAGATTCAATGAATGGCCTCTTTCATTGGCAGATGGAAGATTATGAGTTCTTTCCACCATCTTGTAACATGCTAAGCATTAGGGAGGAGGAAGCCACCCCTGCACACCAGTTTACGGAGGCAAAACCCATCAAATACCAAGAGGTAAAATCAAAGGGGAAAAACCTCGGTGATGACGTTTGTGTCAGCGACAGTTGGAACCTTGTCGTTGCAGCCTTCAAATTCATTATTCTCCTTCTTATGTACGGGCCAACGATCATGGTCCCTATAGAATTTATGGTTTCCAGTCTTTGGATTTCCATAAAAAACAAACCAAAAGACAATGTTCTGGAAGTCAGCTACGACGGGGCCATCCAACTGGGGACTCTTGAAAAATGGGAGATACACGAGGCCATTAACAGTTCCAAATCAAAACCACAATCGGAGGGGATGGACAAAGCATCCAAAAGGATGGACAGAGCACTTGAGGGGACTGAAGGGTACCGGAGAGGTCGGACAGACGACCGAAGAGGCCTCCAGAAATTAATTAGATTAGGCAAATAATAGTTTTAAAAAAAAAAAATTTCAAAAAATTTGAAAAGAAAATTTTAAAAAAAGAATTTTTTTTAAAAAAAAAAAAATAAATAAAAAAGGTGTCCGTATAGTACCGTACAGTCTGATACCGTACGGTGATGTATGATAGTATGAAGGCAAAAAAATGGAAGGAAAAAACATCACCATACTGTCGACTGCCGTACGGGTACAGGCACACTAGAGTCAGAAAAAAAAATATTATAAAAGTCATACGGTGTAAATCAAACCAAACAAACAAGGTTGTATGATAAACTGTTGTACGGGCCCACAAGACTCCAAAGACCACGAATATGCGATAAAGGTCATACGGCCATATGGAGTTGGCACCATAACATTTTCGCAGGCCGTACGGACTAAATAGGCTGAAGGGACACGGACCGTATGGAGTAGTCCAGTGGCAGGTGTAGATACCATATGGACTGTATGCATTCACAGTACAATAGCAGGAGCACTTACTGTATGGCTGTGCGGTTCAGGTAATCAAATTTCTGTACAGCAACAAAGGTGGAAGGATCATGTCGTACGACCGTACAAAATAGGAACACAGCAAGGAAGAGTTGGTCTTTAAGGCCGTAAAAAAATCACGCAAGGAGGTCATACAACAGAAGAGTAAAAAAAAAAAACAACGACAATAGAGGCAGTGAGGAAAATCAAGTTATTGGTCTTCTGCACACGCACCATAACATAGTTGGCGGAGGAGAGAGGGCATCAGACGACAATCACAAAAATGGTGTGCACCATGGACTTTTGTGTGGGTTTGAAGGTGCTAAATTGGTCTTGGCGGCGGGGGCATTGCCCCTCGACCCCACCTTGTACCGCAATAGGGAGCGCGCCTGGGGCGCTGCCCCAGGACCCCACGAGGGCGTTGCCCCTCGTCCCCGCCTAGGGCACTGCCCTAGGACCCCGCGGGGGCACTGCCCCTCGATCCCGCTGGGGGCGTTGCCCCTAGACCCCCATTTATTTTTGAGGCACACCACAATAGAGTTTGGGGTATCCGCGCCGTTAGGGTAAGCGTAGGGTTTATTCCGCTCGATGAGAAAGAATTTTGAAGCTAAGTGTTGGAGGGGAAGCCAGAAGCCGTCGACAGAGATGGATTTGGAGGTTGTGAACACACAGGTTGAGCAGATGATACCCGAGCTACTGTAGGCATTGATTGTCTGTGCATAAGTGGTGGCGAGAGCGGTAGTAGGGTACTACGCTTTGAGGAGTATGTCTTGGCTGGACATGAGGCTGCCATGGTGGAGGCACAAAGAGCTCGGAGGAGCTGACCACCAGGTTGGGGGCAGTAGAGAAAGACTTGGCTCAATGTACCTAGTAGTTGGGTGTGGAGAAGGCAAAATGGCTATTGAGGAAGGATTGGCTACGGAGACAGTATCATTTGAGCAGCAGATTTGCAGCACTTGGTAGAGGCTGAGACTGAGCAACATGTTTTGGTTCTTGTACGTGGTTCATCATTCCTATCTTGTACTATCTCAGATATTTTGTTCTCATCCGGAGATGACTTTTATTTAGGGGGGATGATGTTAGCCGTAGTACTTACTTAGTGTTGTGTTAGTTATAATATGTGTCACCGACGGTACTTAGTTACTACCGGATGATAGTTGGGAATCGGTGGTGACGATTGGTCACACCCCTTCAGGATTTATATAAGTGATGTACTTTCTCTTCGGAGAGATGCTATGGAGACTATTGTAAATGTATTCAAGTTACAGATGATTAATAAAGACTTTGATATTTTCTGATCTTTCTTATGTATTTGTATTTCCGTACAACATCTATGCACTAGTAAACTAGGTTACCCTAGCGGGTAAACAAGAGACACGTAACAGGTCTCTTGGAAGAAATAATGACTAACTCATCAAAAGAGGAGGAAAATCCCTAAGAAGAGAAGGAATCTACAAAAGGAGAAAGTACCCCTCCATGGGAGCAATCACCTAAGGAGCTAGATACCACTGTACTAGGGAGAAACTGAGAGATGAGACAAAAGAAGAGCATGAAGAGGAGGGAAATTTAGAAGTTAGGGAAGCCTTGGAAAAGGAAACCGAATAAGAAAACGGGATAAAGAACCAAAGCATGGAAGGGACAACTTTGGTTTTAAGAATTTCCCTATATGTCACGGTCATTATATTCACCAAACCCACATGGTTTACTAAGGAAATAAAATGATGAAGAAGGGTCTACACTGAAGAGGAGGGCACAAACATGAAGTTTTTAGGCTAAACCTTCCATAAAGTTGAATCTAGTGTACCGACACAGACAATGTCTTATGTTACTTAGGATGACAGGGGCTGTTAGAAGGCACAAATGACAATACCTATAATAAGTACTAGCTAATCTGAGATAACTCCCGAAGATTACAATTTTGAAGAGGTTGATTTAGGTGAACCTACTAGAGAAGGAAGTAAAACACTCGCAACCTTCGGGTTGAAACACACACTTGGATTCATGGATAAGGACAAAGAAAAGATAAAGTCACTAACAGAGAAAAATGAGGCATTGAAGAATTTTGTTCTTAAAATAACAGGTCCCATGGACCCAAAATTCCCAGAGGTCTCATTACAGGCCATCTTAGAAAAAAGAAATACTTTGGAATTATCGACATGGATGAAAAATTCTTTCGTTTGGGCATGTGCAAATTGGAAAACTAATTTTGAGCATTTAGGGGAGGACACCATCAATAAGATTATGAAGCCCTTTAGAGTTATTCTCAAGGAAGCCACCAAATTGGTGGACATGATGGGGGACGAGAAAGGATTGGATATCCAAATAGAGAGATGACATAAGGTTTTAGAGAACCTAAACGTAGTAAGGAAGCAACACTTCTAAATTTTGGTCAAATTGTATGAGGGGTCAGAGCTCAACAAATTTGAGACTTGGATCAAAGATATAGCCAAAACAATAAAGGTCTATGAGAAATGCCTCCATAGGATCAACAAAAGGAATGAAGGGGTTATGATGTGGGTAGAACAAATAGATAATTTCTTCACAAGTATAGACCTAGATTAATATGAAGATGATGGAAACTAGGTCCTATCCCCGGTAAAGACTATTGTACAACAATTCAAAGGGATTTTGGTATGTATAAACACTAAAGAGGATCTCCAACAATTGTTCCGTTTCAAGGAGGATATACAAAGGATGTTAGAACATGAGGAAGAGATCAAATTCTTTGCTTTTGAGTTGAACACCTTCAGAGAGAAGAAAGAGAAACACATTAAAGATGCTCAAATAGAAGACTATTACGAGGTACAAGAGATAGTCCAGAGACTCCAAAATGCCCATCTGAACATCCTCCCAAATTGACTAAGTGTCTAGTTTTGAACTTAGTCAAAATTTTTAGAAGATCTTTTAAACAATTAGCCATTTTCCCAAGGGACAATTTTTTGGCATGTCAGCCTCTGAAAGTCCAAAATTTTGGGGGTCTTCAAGAATCTATACTTCACAATTTTCAGCCTTCAAATTTTCGCAGCAGAGGTCAGGGTCATTAATTTATGGGCCATTCTGATGCTAAGGAAATTTGCATGAAAGATTTGTTTCAGATCAAACTACCTAAAGGCTTGGGTTCATTTTAGGTTAATTAAAGAAAATCAACCAGTTGCATGTGCACATAGAAGCTCAGATGAATATTGCGAAGAGAACTCCAATTTTCAGATGAAGACTTCAGTTCAAAATGGTGGAGCTCCAGTTCTAATTTCTGGTTTCTTGGGCCGATGTGGCCTTGATTTCTTGCAAAAATAAGATCTAAAAGGATTAAAAATTCATTCAAACTTTTTAACTATCAGCTAGGAGTATTTTTGCTTAAGTAATCTCTAGTTTTAAGCTTTGTTTAGGTGTTTTAGTGTAATTAGAATCCTAGTTTCGGGGTTCCAAATTTTGTAATTGAAGCTCTATTTATTCCATCAAAACAATGTAATTAAGGTTGGATGTTTTATGCAATAAATCTATATTTTGTTAGTGCTTCATTCATGGTGTGATTCTTCTTCTATCTATGAGAAATATATAAATTTGTGCATGCTTGTTGATTTCTTTCAAAGAGCCAACTGTGTTTTTTTGTGAATGCATCTGCGATCAATTAGGTGGAGTTTTCTTTTTGTTATTTCATCTTGTCATGATGAATGATTGGAAACATTTGTTTTATTGATTTAAAGATAAATCCATCTCGTGTGTGCATCCATTTGGTGGCTTCACGATCTGATAGATTTAGGAAAATATTGTATTTTGGGTAATTTTTTTTTAAAAGATTGCATCTCCTGAACATGGAATTGTGATATGGTCTTATTCATGTTTTGTGGGTTTACATATTTTTCATCATTTAATTTGCAAGCATGATTCAATGATGGTTTATGTCTGTTAGATATTCATTTCCATAAAATTTCTTACAATTCTTGTTACTCAAATATTTTGATCTTTGTTTGAAATTTGTTAAAATAAGCAATCATTATAGTTTTAAAGTTAGATTTGCATCATTAGGAAATTGCATACATTCAAAATTGGAAAATACAAAAAGAGTACTAAAATTTGTTCAGGAACCTGAAGTTTGAAACATACAAGAAAGGCCTCCTTGTGAACATTCACATTTATCTTCAACTGAGTTTACCGAACGGTTGTACCACAACCACAGAGAACCTTGGAAATAACTTTGTTATTCTTTCAAGACAAGAATTTGGATCTCAAATTCCTAGCAATTGAATTATGTAAAAACAACGCTCAACAATACCCCAGGCCTACATAATTTGGCCTTAATATTGGTTCAATCAACTCTCACATCCCCTATTCACGACTGCCTAATTTGTGACCTTTATATCCCATTCTTTTCATTATTTCTAAACAAACATAATCTTCAAAATAATTTACAATATTTGCATAAGAGTAAAACATCGCAAACTAATGGTTATGATAGTAGATTTCATTGCATCCTACTAATTGTTCATTCTCTTCTTTCAATTTCAAGATTTCTCTCATCTGTAATTTATTTTCTTCTTTTAATCTCTTTAGCTCTTCTTCCAAATTATCATTCCTTTTCTTAATCTCATCAAATAATTTCACTTCTTCTCACATAGCATTTTTCTCATTAACCTTTTCTAATTATATCCCAAGATTAATAATTTCATTTAAAAATTTATATTTTTCTTTTGTTCTCTCTTTAATAACTCTTATCAATTATGATTTGCATTTCTTAATCTCTTTTAATTCTTCTTCCAAATCATTTTTCTCCTTCTTTACTCTTTTGCCTATTTTCCCCATTATTACAAATCCTTTCAAAATACACACTATCTTGCAAATTCAAATACATCTATACAAATTCCAAATTCCAATTATCAACATCAACAAACTTACTACTTTAAGAATAAATACCACAAAATAATTTTTTTATTCAAAACAAATATTAAACCTTCAAAATTTAGTGGTCTTCCTATGCCTCCATCCTCCACCTCAAATGGTGGCCTTCTAATTAGCCAATAGGATTTCTATGGGGAGAAACCCATGACCGGAAATGTGTCTCACACTCTCGGAAAAAGTTCTGATCAGTCTTTATTTCTTATGATGTTACAGTGTTTTTTTCTTAAATAAAAAATTAAGATTCCATTTCATGCGCGGTGCTACACCTTTTACCCTTTGATATACGGTATTTTTTTGCCATGAAATGCGGACAATGACCAAACGTGCTGGTGAATGAGTCTATTTTATCGCCAGGAAATGTCATGGTTGCAAATGCCATCGTGAATATGCTTGCGACATGTGGAAGCCTGGACACCACATAAGAAGTTTGATAGTCAGCCGTTTGCTATATGCAAGATGTCTGACCGCCCCAAGTGTATATATTACAGAAGAATGCAAATTCCAGTGTTGAGTGTATCTATAATAAAGAACAATAAGATCAACAAAATGAAGTGGCAATGTATGCAGTGGATCTCAATGGCAAGTCAATGGCTCTGAAAAGATTAAATCATTGATAAATTGTTTCCCCAAAGCAACAATCTTCTCAATCTAGACAAAGCAGTTAGACCAGTAGGGATTGTGTCATTCAAATTATTTTTTTCCAACGAGAGCTCTTTAATGTTTAGCATCAATCCAATTGCTAAAGGAATCAAGTGACTACAATTGTTTTCTCCCAAATCTAAGAGCCTCAGTTGTCTTAATTCGCTGATTTGATTAGGCAGACTTCTGAAGAATTGATTGAAATGTGGTAAAAAGGCTTAAGAACTCTCATGCAGATGCAAACAACAGGGTGTAAAGCCCAATTCTAGAAAGGGACAGATATCCACCAAATCATGAAAGGAAGGGAAGTTTCCTTCAAATTATAATGCTCTGGTAAAAATAAACACAGAATATCATTGACCATGTGCCTGAATTGTTTGATAGAGTTGGCTGTAGAATATGCATCATGAATGTGGAAGAGAAAGACAAGGTGAGCTAACCCTTTCCAAAATGTCTCAAAGAGATAACGCATCACGGGAGCTCTATGATAGAATATAATGGTATTAATTTCTTTTTATCCTTTAAACTTGAGGTTAAAAAGGAGAGATCAACACATTGTTTTAAATATGCTTAGCAATGGTGGTTGTATGAATGTATACGTGCAGACTTCTCACAGTTTTAAAGCATGATTTCATCCGAGAGTGAATGTATTGTACTAATGAAGGAATTCTCATGAAGGGTTACCAAAGATATAAAATGGTTGCATGAGAAGACATGAGGGATGAATTTTTTTTGTGGAATCACTCAGATAATATAAGCATAATCTGCAAAGTATTTGAATGGTGATTTTGTAAAATTAAAAGGATAAGAATTGATGTGTGATTTTGTAAAATTAAAAGGATAAGAATTGATGTATTTCCAGCGCACATTGAAAATAGGGTAATGATTGCAGAAGGGGAAAAAATATTTTTACTTTAGAGTGAAATATTTTTAGTACCGTTAGAACGGGGTAAAAATATGTTCGCAGAGATGAATGTTAAAATGATGAAATCTGGCATTGTGAAATGTCTTCAAAACAAGGTGGAGGGTAAATATATTCCACCAAAGGGTCATCATCTTTACGAAGGGGATGAAAATATTTTAAGAGGCAAAAGAATAAAGTGAAGATGATTACAATGTTTGCAGGTGTGAGCATTTTATCATCAATAAATTTATTTTTATCAATAATGATAAAATGCAACACCAATTTTATTTTCATCCCAGGTATAGTGATAATATGATTCCACATGAATGAATACAAAAAAAATAGAGTGCAGTCACAATAATTTGTTATGATATGCAATGTTTTCTATGCAAAACAATGAGTAAATTTTAGTTAAAAGGTGATTCATGTTTTCTTCAATGTGAATATAGTGATAATATGATTCCATGTGAATGAATAAAAAAAATGAGTGTAGTCACGATAATTTGTTATGATATGCAATGTTTTCTCATAGTGATGCAAAACAATGAGTAAATTTTAGTTAAAAGGTGATTCATGTTTTCTTCAATGTGAAATATTAAATTTTAGTTAAAAGGTGATTCATGTTTTCTTCAATGTGAAATATTCTCTAGGAAAACTATGGCAGATTGAGTAAATATTTTTAGCAAAGGGAATTATTTTATCATAAAAAGAATAATTATAAACTGCCACCTATTTTTATCAAGAGAATATTGCTCATAGAGGAATTCACCCAAAAGTGAAAGTGAATTTGCAAAATCAAGAGCAAAGGTAATACTTGTTTTCACCTAGGTAAATATTATTAGCAAAAATATGATTAAACATTGAATGAACATTACCAAATTCATGAATTAGATTGAAATGAACATCAAGATGGGTTTTGGTTATAATATTTCCATATGCACCATTACTAATTCAAATAAAAATGGGGAGAAACAAGCGAGGGAAAATTTGTCTCACACTAAAATCCGGTACAGGCAAAAAAATTTAGGACAACCAAATCATTTCTTTTTCCAAACTAGCGTTTCCGTTTTTCAAGGGTTCTTATTAAAAAAATATGGATTACGAAGAGTCAAAAGAATAAACGTGTACTCCTATAGATGGCATAAATTTTTTTAAGAAAAATGGCATGCAAAGAGTCACCGCTCATTACAAATGCATGTCATTTACAAATTAAAATATGGAAGTGTGATCAAGCTATTTCATAAAGCGTTTTATGTTATTTTTGTTGTTGAAAATTTATGGTATGTTTGAGCTTCATTTTGTATTCATGTAGGTTGTGTTATTTAAGCTGTGTTGATATCTTTGAGCCTCCAAACATACAAAAGAAAATAAAAAGCACAAAACACTGGTGAGCAACATTTGATAGTTTCATATGCAGGCCTTCTCCGCGTATCAACAAAGTTTGTATTGAGATAATGACTTTAAATATATATTTAAAATATTTATTTTCCTAAATTATCATAGTAGAATATTTTTATTTATTAAAATTATACATTCTTAAATTTTAAAAAATAAAATCAATTATTAATATATTAATTAAGTATAAATAATAAATAATATAAATAAAATAAAATTATTTTTTCTTATATATTATCTAAATAAAATAACTTATTAAAACAATCACAGCCAATTAAAAAATTTAAAATAGAAAATTTTCATTTGTATTTCACTTAACTCTTGCTACAATATGGGACAAACTAAATAGACTACTTGTATATGGAATCAAAGAATAAACATTTCATGCAAACAAGAACGGTAATATTATTTGACATATTTCTTTCTATCGACTAACCCTTTAGTGCAAGCGCTAGTTATAATATGGCTTCACTGCTTGACTTGCCTCTAATCGGTGAACAATATTCACATATAAAACTCCCACTATCAATTACAAAACCAGATTCTTCAAAATTGCCCTCTTTCTTCTTTTCTCTTATGTCTTTGGATTTATTTGACCAATTTCTTAAATATAGTAATTCTCTTCAAAAATTTGATCTACCTTTACTTTTTTTCTAATCCTAATCTTCTTTTATACCTCTTCGTAGTGATGCTTATACACTTCCTTTTAAGCTTGGATATTGGTCCATGCATTCACAATGATACATGATTTGCCTCCGCTTTGTTTTGAGGCTATAGTCTATTGATCCCTTATAACAACCCTGAGCTCTTCCTTTATTTGCGATCTCAACAATACTCAATGGAAACTTTTTCTTATGTGATGCCTTTCTACATGACGTGTTTATGGAAATTTCAAGATCTTTAGCTTCTCCAAATTCAACAATCTATCTCTTTCATCGATGACCTTACAATGATTTCCTATCCTTTTGTTCAACGGCTAACACTTTCAATCAATGGATCTCTTGCAATCTCCTTGGTGCTAAATTTTCACATTGAGAAATAATTTTTGTTTTTTTTTCAGCAACAAAACTTCCTTATTAGAAACCTTTATTTTTTTTTTAATCTAGATATAGACTGATTTTTTTCTGTTCTTATCGTGATCTTCATCGAAAAAATCCACAAAAACTTCTCCTCGGCAATAAATTATTCTTGCCGGTTCTCTACCAATAACTCTAGATCTTTCTCTTCATTCAAAATACCTTATTTTGGTGGCCTCTATTGATATTAAAAAAAATTAAAAAATCCTTACTTGTCAACGGTTTTGGTTACACCTTCAATAGATTTGTACTTTTTTATAGCTTCTACTTCTTCAAACTCAGAGTGTTAGCAACGTTCCTGGACATTGGGAAGTTCTTCTTACAATAGTTGATTCACTTCATTGGAAACATTGACAATGACAACTTCTCTTTTTGCTGCAGCAAGCTACAACTCCCCGTTTATGAGATTTTCATCAACCAACCTTTATTTCACAAAAAAACATCCGAATTTCAAACACTTTCAAATGCTTCCAAATGGCCTTTAGCATCAAATCTTAATGCACGAAATTGGCTAGCAGTTTTCTCTTCTCACCTACACCTCATATGTTTCACACCCAAGGTCTTCAACATCTGCTCTAATACCAATTGAAGGAATAAAAAAACAAGAAAAAAATTGAAACAAACGATATAATATAAAATGTAGTTAATATATCAAACTGAAAAATATTTCATTGTATTCATTCTAGTTTCATTTTCATAATACATTTCCGCAATATAGATTCAAGAAAATAATCGAAATCTTCAACCACCAATAAACTAATAACTAACTATATTAACCAATGTTTATTATCCTTGAGTGGTGATATTGCCAACTTGTGGAAAGATAAATCATAAGGGATTAAACACTCTTATATAGAATTCTCTGATTTGAAAGTCCATTTCTCCAACATTTTTGAATGTAAAAAAAAACCATTCCACCCAAAATTAAAAATATTTGGGTTGAAGGGATCTAAATGCCAAACATGAGGGACTCTATATTTCTACTAAAATCATTTCGAAAGAGCTAGGATTCAACATTCTCCCATATGAAAATAAACTAGATATGAGACTTTGGAAGGTTCATCTTTCAGGGGTTTACTCAGATATTTTAGGCTACCCCTTATGTAGAAATCAATTCATTTGAGATTCTAATTGTCTTTCTGTTTGGAATCCTCATCTTGTTTCAAAATTCAACTTGTTATAGTGGGATTCTTTGCATAAGAGAATTCTCATTATGGACAACTTGAAGTGTAGAGGATTCCAAATCACCAACATGTTTTCTTATTACAAAAATATGTAGGAAGAAATTAATCACCTAGTCCTACTTTTATCAAACTATGTTATGTTTGGGGTTAGGATCTTGGATTGATTTAGAATTTCTTTGGATTCTTTGAAATATGTCAATTTTTTTTTTGCTTAAGCTTGGAAAATTTCTTACAAAATTATCCAATTAAAGTAATTATGGCATTATACAACCCGTAATATTTTGTTCCATTTATGGAAGAAAAGGAATTATTAGGTTTTCAAAAACAAAGAGTTAAATCTAAATAAAGTTTTCTGATTTATAAGAAAATTTATTACTAAGAATTTAAGGTGCATTACTATCTTAATAAAATGTGATACATATAAGAGTATTAAGGGGGCAATTTTAATAGATTTGGGATTTTCATTGTATGAAAATTTAGTATACACTAACACTAGTCCTCTATTTTTCCTTGTTAGATGGAAGAAGCCCAACTTGGTCTAGACAAAGTTAAGCTGCAATGGTGTGGCCAAGGAAAACCCTGGAGAGGTTGCAACATTTGCAGTGGTATTGAGCTACAAGAGACCGCTGGTTGTAATTGGTTGAAATTACTAGAAAATAATATTGGACTCTCTTTTTGCATTAATCGTTATATTTGCATTTAACTGTTAGATTTTTGTCTTCTAATCCTGATAAGGCTATAGAGCACTTTGTGAGATTTTCACAATGAGGTTAAATAACCAATTGACTCAACGGTTCACAAGTTATGGTTTTTAGAAGTTGGGCTATCGGGACTCAAGTTTCACTACAAATGGAAGAGGGAGAAAATCACTTTAGGCGGGAATTTGAATTATTGGGCACCAAAAATGGGAAAATTTCACTTCTAGAATCTTCTAAGGTACTTACTTGTGATACTTATATAGGGGAAGGGGGGGAGGGGGTTAGTGTTTAGCTCTAGAAGTGTAGGTAGTGGCCCTGTCTTCCAGTATATTGTAATGAAAATGCTCATGTGGCTATAACATGTTATTTTTCTGAATATTGTAATGTCATTTCATTGAGGATAATAGAACACATGTGCTTCTATTCTTTTCATTGTTCTGTTCTTGAAATTATTTATTTATTTCCCTGTTGTGTTGTGTGTTTGGTTCAATAAGGGGAGTACCCTTTATCAAGATTAATCCATTCTTAGAAAAATAATTCTCACACTCAAGCACTTGTTTTCTCAGAGGAATCATTGGAGCAACAGAAGCATGGGGAGTAGTTGCCTTGACAAACCCTTCACTTTTCCAGAAGCACCAAGAGCGGTAGAAGCCTTGGCTAAATTAGCAGTTGACAAGATTTTCGGTAACAAATCTACATAAGGTGCTCATTGCTTGAAGCTAAAGGTAGATGTGGCTCCAATACATCCACCATTCTTCTCAGGAGAGGAGGTCCAACTCATAGTTGAAGAGTGACACAAAGCCAAAGTATCTTTCTTAGGAGCTCCCATAGTTAGAACCCCAACAACAACCATTATATTGCTAACTATAGGTTGAGAAGAACCATCGGTAAGGGAAGATAGATTCACCACTAGATCTAGCAAATGTGTATCTACAACGAGGGACTAAGCCATAGGGAGGGGTAGGAATGTGGAATTTGAAATCAGTAGTGAGTGGGACAAGGTGGGTTTTATTTATGAAGCTTCTTGGTATTGTTTTGATCAATAAATTTTTTAAATGTTTATAAATATTCAAAATATCATAAAATTATGATTAGAAATTTTATCTACATTTCAATTATATTTTGTTGGAAGATGAACCTTGATATAAAATACAATTGAAGGTAACTTCAACATACCAAAGCATTCCACTATATATTTGTCTCCTTCTAGCAATCCTTAATAAACCAAGTTCTTCAAATAAAATTAACAATCTGCATTATTGAATGTCAGAAAACATATAAAATGTGAAAGATATTAATAGATTTGAGAAATATTTAGTAAACATAATCAAGTATTAGCCATGGAGAACATTGAAGAATTAATAAAAACCATGGATGCTAAAAATGCTGAAATAATCATTGGTAAAATTAAAAGCGACTCTTGAAACATGTAATTTTACCACCAAAATTTAATGATTGATATCAAACTGTAACTAACTATTTTTAAGGCTTCTAAAAGTGAGAAATACATTCAATAATTATAAATAGATTTCCTATTGTGCAGCTATGTATGTAACTTGTCGAAATACAAAACCTCTACATAAGGAAACAATTGAAAACAATTTCGTCAAGTAAAATACAAAATTGAATGCCGAAGCAGTCGAGTATATTTATGTCTGTCCATATCGACCTTAAAAAAACTGAATCCTTCCAATAATAAAAAGAACAATCCACATTATTAGACGGCAGGGAATATACGAAATGCAAGAGACACTAAAATAGTAGACAAATAATCTTTTGTCAGATTGCAATGTCAACTAAAAAATGGAGTGGGTAAGGAACCACTGATATTCTCTGAACAAAAAAATCGTGGTGGCCCATTTTTGGGTAAGTATAAGCAATTTATATATCTCAGACCCAAACAGATTATCATTATTATTTTCTTCCATATGAGAAGGAATTCATATTTTGAAGCAGTCCTTATCGATGTTCAATTGTCAAATCATGTGTCCAACAAAATTTATTATAAGGGAGGTTTCAGTATGGTTGGCAGCCCTACTTAATCACTTCAATTTCGACGACATTCGACTAAAAAAAGAGCAACAACTCTCTAATTTTTTCTATTATATTACAAGGCGAGCTAGAATATACGAAGGGAATATGAACTATTGCTTGCAGAGTGCTTAAAATTTTTGTTATATAAACCATGTAATGGGCTGATAATACACCATTCAAGAACGTATTCTTCTCCTCTCCTGTTCTGTTTGCTTTTGTTTGTGTTTCCATTATAATGGCTAATGGCATGATTTACATAACGCTGGGAATTTATCTGCTGGTATGCTGTTACACCAACAATGTCATGGCAGCGGATTCTGATCCCTTGCAAGATTTCTGCGTTGCAGACAAACAAAGCAAAGGTGAGTATATTATTATTTCATATAGTGGTATGATTTGAGAATTTCGTTATAATGCGACATGCTAACAGATATTTTGAACAGTTTTGGTGAATGGGTTCGTGTGCAAAGACCCAAAGAACGTTTCAGGTGACGACTTCTTCTTCGCGGGACTTAAGAAGGCAGGGAATACAAGTAATGCCGTGGGGTCGAACGTGACAGCGGCAAACGTTATGCAGATACCAGGACTTAACACATTGGGTTCGCATTGATTACGCAGTGGAAGGAATAAATCCTCCCCACACACACCCAAGAGCCACCGAAGTGCTCTTTCTAATGGAAGGTACGCTTTTCGTTGGGTTTATTGATACCACTAATAAGTTTTTCAACAAAACGTTGGAGAAGGGAGATGTATTTGTGTTTCCAAAGGGGCTGCTGCATTTCCAGCAGAATGTGGGGGAAAAAGATGCAGTTGCCATAGCTGGATTAAGCAGCCAGCTTCCCGGAGTTCAGACAATCGCGAATTCTCTCTTTGCAGCGAAACCCCCTATCCCTGATTCCGTATTGAGCAAGGCTTTCCGGATCAGCCAAAAGCTCGTAGATTTAATTAAGGCAAAGTTTGCGTAGAATCAAAATTGTGGGGTGTATGAAATAAGACAAAAGAGGAAAGGACATGGAAAGACCTTCTGTAACCAATCTTTGTTCGTCGTTTTTGGTATCGTGTTTAATAAGACTTCTTTCGTATCATTAGTGGTATCTATATCTCTATCGAATCCGGTCCGTAACAATATAATAATGATAATGATAATAAAATAAAATAAGATTTAAGTTTTATATTTTTCACTAAAAACATTACCTTAGTATTTGTATTGAGTTTTGTTTTAAAAAGTAGAGTATACATCTCATGAGTTGCTTTTTGTCAATAATTATTTTACTTAGGATAGTTTTTAAATGAATATAACTGAAACAAATCCAACTGATAAAAGAAAAAGTTATTAGTATAAAGTTGTCATCATTATATTGTGGTTTCATGTTGATATATATATAAAAAGAAGTAGATAAGTTTGTATATATAACATATAAATTAATTATCATTCTTGAAATCTTGTTGCACTACCAATTCTATTGAAACTTGTAAAATTGAAAAAAAGTGCAATGAATAATTCTATGAGCTATAATTGGAAAAATATTTCGTAACTACATTAAAACTTGTAAAATAGAGAAAAATTGCAATGATTAACTTCTATAAAGTGTAATTACAATATTATTTGTTGTTACCATCTAAATATATGTCTCACATTTTTGTCTAAGTAGATCATGACATTTAACATTGAAAAATATTTTTGCTCATTTCTAACAAGAAAAACATTGTTTTGGATTAAAGCAAAAGCAGGTTATGAAGGAACCCGAAACCCTTAATAACATAAAATTGAAAGATAAAGCATTAAGCCCACAAAAACAAAACATAATGCAAAACCCAGCAGTCACCCAACAGAAACAGCCAGCTGGAACCTATCCAAAAAAACACCTAGCAGCAAAGGAACATGACAGAAAAGACAAAGTTAGGCTAGATCCTCCAGGATCTTAGCCACCTCATCCCGAAGATCATACATCTTTTTGATGGTCGCTTTAAGGCCAGTGAGATCCTTGGAAGTAGTTGTCTCCTTTTTGAGGATGACGCAAGTCCTTTTCCGGCCTGGTCTAGAGGGAATGGCAACGATATCCTCGATATTGTCTTCAACAATAGCAATGTCTTTATTGGGGTCATTCCCATCCAGCATGTTGACCAGGGTGTCGAGGTTCCTTGTTGATGCCCGCATACCCTCATAGCTTATATGGAGAATATTTTTCAGCATGACATTGCTATCATCCAATTACTTGGAGAGAGATGACACTGTAGTGTTTAGATTATCGGGACTGCACTTGTTAACATTGTGCTCATCTTGATTCTTTAGTGACGCCTGTAGAATATATATATTGCGCTCCAAATCCTAATTCTTAGTGGTCAGGCTCCTAATCTAATGGTAGACCCATCAATCAAATTTGAGAGCAATTTTATGCTTTTCCTTAGCCATCTTCATCTTGGAGTCATCAAAGACCTCTAGAGGACCGTGTCTTCCAAATTATTCTTATCACCCTTGATAGAAGTACTCCTAGGAGAGGGAGGGATGTTTTTCTCTAGGGAATTTACTTTATCAATGAGAGGGTCGGGAGCAATTTTCTAGGCTTCCTCCAAAAAATATTGCATAGGAGAGGAGGAGAAAGTTCCTAGGATGGTCTGGTCTAGAGTCATGTTAGCAGACGACCCCATAGAGATCTCCACATGAGGGCCCTTCAAATTATGTTCTTCAGTGTCTTTAACATCCCTAACACGCTTCCCTTGAAGAGAGTCCTTCTTCTCCCCATTTGTCTTCTCATCAACTGTCTGTTCCTCATCAGCCTCCTCCTCTTCCTCCTCCTCACCACCCGTACCCTCCCCATCTTCATAATTAGTTTCTCCACCACTCTCGACCTCATTGTACTCCTACTTATCCGAACCCAGGTCCTTTTCTGGGACATAATCATCATCACCATTGTCGTCAGTATCTGTTCCACTATTGAGGGTTTTGGTGTTCTCAAAATTCTCATGAGATTTAATCTTTTTGACCACCATGGACGAGCCAAGTACAGAGTTGTCCCCGATGAAACCCTCAGGATTCATTTAAAATTTCTTTAGCCATAATAGATTTACAGTGCTCATAAATGAATAGAATGAGGACATTATGCAACACAAATGATTTATCATTTTTCTTGTGTTTATCCAAACTATCCAAAATAGAGCAACGAAGATAATAGGGAAAAGATACATTTTTAAACCTAAAATGGTTTAGCAGCACAAAGTGGTAGGTGTGGACCCTAGTAAAGCAACCATCAATAGTGATATATTCCATAATAACAGAAAGAACAAGCTTCCAGTTTTTTTTCAATTTGTCAGGGTCATAGTGACCCGACACAGGCCTACCAAGCAGTTTCCTCTCGTCATCCAACTTAGGGAAGGATTTAATCGCTACATCAGAGATTTTTCTATCCTGGTAGAAATTCATACCTTCATTTGGAAGCCCAAAAATCTCCACAATAAGGTTAGCCGAGAGTTCAATCTTCCTACTGAATAGGATGAAGGAGTCATTTTTCCAGTTTTCTACCATTTTTGCCGCTGCTTTCTTAGTTTTGATTTTATCATATCCCTGGAGATGCTTCATGAAGGGTCTAAACTTTCCCTTAAACAATTTTCTCCAGATGCTAGGCTCATTTTCATACTTTATGTACTCATCAGGTTCGTCTCTTTTAAGATCACCACTCATTTTCTCTACTAGGTTCAAGAGCTTCGCATGATTAGATAAAAATCACAACTATAAAATGCTAGAAAATAGAGAATGCCTAAAATTGAAGGTAAAAATACCCACAAAGCATGCAAAGGAATATCATTAATAAAACTACCACCTCCATAATGAAACACATTTGTATTGAGATTTGGGATTTGCAGCTTTTGTGTCATTTCCATCATTAAAGCTAATCTTTCCCTCCTTACCATGAGTCATGTAAAATCTTAGAAGCGCATTAATGTTTTCCTTCAAAAATTTTTCCCCATGCCAAATATTAATTACATTAGACTTTACCCCATAATTGGATAGACCGTCCACCACAATATTCACTTCCTTATAGGCATGACATATATACTCTTTCTTGAAAGACTTAAATATCTCACGAGCCCTATAAATAATAGTTTTAGTACTCAAAGAAGCCTTGTTTGTACCATCTAAACATTTTATATTTTTATTTGAATCATCTTCAATCCACACATTATAAAAATTTATATCCTTAGCCACCATGATGACTTTCAGAGCTCTCATAGCCTCAGAAAAAAGACTAGACTGGATACCGAGAGGACCCGCCACAACAACAAAACAAATCCCATAAGAGTTTTTAATCACCTCACCAAATCCAACAGGACTAGGATTTCCTCTTGACACTCCGTTAAAATTGACCTTAATCCAGCCGTGAGGAGGAAATATCCAAACAACCCCATTCTTGGGATTAGCAATGTACTTCATCAGGGGAGATAAATTCCAACAATTGTTATAATCTTTGACGGTATCAGGCCCAACTTTATCAGGCCTATAGATAATTTCAAACAGACCCTTGAAAATTTTGTCAGCAAAAATAAATGGATTAAAAAGAGTTCTCCCTGAATATCCTATTGGTGTGTTCCTTCCATATGTTCCAAATCAAAAGAGTAACAACCAGATCCTAGAGGATTTTAGACTTTTGATTTGAGTTGGGACATTTCCAGTGATTATAAAAATATTCTAGTCCCAAAGGATTTTAGAATTTTGATTTGAGTTGGGACATTTCCACTGATTATAAAAATATTCTAGTGTTAGAGAAAATCCAACATAAATTCCACTTCTAAAATATGGAAGACCAGACTTGGGAAGAGAAGCTACAGTGAATAAGCACGTGAAGAGAATATTCTGCGTTCCTACAACAAAGACAACATCAGTTATGAAAATAAAAACCTAGATTTTACTAAGGTAATCCAAAGTTAGGGCCTTATTATGAAGGAAAAGCCAAAATAAAATATTAATTTGGTATTGAAAATTTTCATCCAGGCAGATGAGCAGAATGGCTGGGGAGCCAAAGTCTCCATTTGTAAGGATATAAAAGAAGCCATTGAATATTTTCCATCAAGATTCCTTCCCCAAATACTTATGTCCTTCATACTAGCAGCAATGAATTTAGAAGAAAGAAGAATGTCAATGCCCAAGAGAGATTGGTCAATCTGAGAAAGAGAAATCTAATTTTTTTTTTCTCTAGTAGTCCTTAACAAGTCCCCCAAATCTATTTTTACAAATGTCACTCCAAGGAACTAAGTTCTGGTTATCAACCAAGGGTTTGTTTTTCAAACAAAAATCCTCCCAAAATCTGATTTTACTGCCATCACCCAAGTTCCACATTCTTCCAGCAACAACCAAATCTTTAGCCTTTAGAACAGAGTTCAAAATAAACTTGATCCATTTATGGAAAATTCAGCTTCAAATAATTCTTCCTTAGAAGGCTGACCATGAAGATACTTTCTTTTCCAAATGGAGCTCCATTCTTTTTATTCTCCAAGGAGTCTCCAAATTTATTTGGCTAAAAGATCTTTGTTAACCGATTTGATGGTTCTTATCCCCCGACCACCTTGAAATTTGGGTTTGTAGACATTTTCCCAGGCCAGGGGAGGGATTTGTTTTCTTTCTTTAGTGCCAGACCATAAGAAACATTTCACAATATTTTTGATGGTCTCGGTAATTTTAAGGGATGTTAAAAAGGCTAAAAGCGTAAATAGGAAGGTTTTGGAGGGTGGATTTGAGGAGGAGAACTTTTCCAGTAAGGCTCAAAAAATCCATTTTCCATCCAACCAATTTCCTATTAAATATATCCAATATTTGGGTCCAAAAGGAGTCAGGTAGCTTGAGACCCAAAGGAAGACAAGGATAGGTTGATGGAAACTCAGTGGTAGTGCACCACAAGATCTTTTCAATTTTCTTTTGCCTATCCAAAGGGATATTGAAAAAGAACAAAGCCATTTTATTCCATTTTATCCTTTGTCCCATAGTAGATTCATAGTTGTTCAAGGAAATTTTAATATTTTTAGCTTCTTTCACAGTCGCGATGCCCATGGTGATGGTCTCATCAACAAACCACTCATGAGAGCAAGTCACGTTAGAAGAGGTTGGCTTGAGACCTTGAAGTTTGTCTTCCACCATAAAGTGTTGGATGTATCTCCCCAAGCTTTCCAACATGACTGTAAAGAGAATGAGAGATATCAGATCTCCCTATCAAAGTCCTCTAGAGGGTTTAAAGGACTAATATGGGGATCAATTAATAATGGCAACAAAACTAGCAGTACAAACTAACTGGCTTAAAAGTTGGATCACCCTATCTCCAAAACCAAAAGCCTTCAAAATTTTGACAAGAAAAGCCAAATCCACTATGTCAAAAGATTAGAAAGATCCATCTTAAGAGAGAAGCCTTACTTCTTAGCAGCCTACAAAGAATATATATTCTCATGAACAACCATAATGGAATCAAGAACTTGCCTTCGAGGAATAAACCCATTTTTCTAGGGAGAAATAATCAGTGGAAAGATATCCAACATTCTAGTGGTTAAGAATTCATAAATAATCTTGTAAAAAGAGTTACAGAGGCTAATGGGTCTAAACATATCCACATGATCTGCCCTAGGGATCTTAGGAATGAGCATAGTTAAATTAGCATTAATTTATTTAAGAAGACTCATGGAACCAAAAAAATCTTTGACGACATTAAAAATATCCTTTTCAACAATATGCCAAAATATTTGAAAGAAGAACATATGAAAATCATCAAGTCCTAGTGACTTCTCACCCTCAAAAGAAAAAAAAAACAACATTTCTAATTTCCTTAGTAGAGGGAATAGCAGTAAAGGCCTTAATGTGTTTTTGATTAATAATACTAGGAAGAGTGTCAATAAGATTAAATCATGCTCCATAGCATCAAGAGTATGATCAAAAGAAATGATATTGGAATAGTACCTTAAAAATTCAATTCTAATATCATCCTCTTTATCAAATTTACCTTGATCAGAAGATAAGGGAGAAATTGTGTTGGCCGCCTGTGCTTGAGGGTATTCATGTGGAAGTATTTAGTATTCTTATCACCTCAGACAACCACAGGGCTCTATACCTTTTCTTCCAGAAGCATTCTTCTTTGGAAATGAGGTCATGATATATTGTGAGGACATTAGATTCCTTCTCTCTTCGATCAGGAGAAAGGCCTTCCAGTTGATTTTGTCCTGGATTTCCTTCATCTCCAGCTGGGTATCAAATTTCACAAGAAAGATGTTGCCAAAGATTTCCTTGTTCCATTTTATGACTTTGTCCTTGATAATCCTTAACTTCTTAGCCACTCTATACATAACTGACCCATCCACCTTTGATTTCCGCCATTCCTTAACATTCAAATAAAGAGAAGGATGAGAGCGCCACATCTTCTAAAATCTCAACAGGAAATTCCTCTTACAATTTATAGGACCAACCAACAAGGATATATGGTAGTGGTCAGATCCCATTTAGTTATAGATGATAAAGAAAAAAAATATCTAGCAATCCATTCCTTAGAAATAAGGGCCCTATCTAAGAGAACCTGAATGATATCCTTGCCCACTCTTATATTAGACCAAGTATAATTTATTCCTTGAAGTTGACCCTCCATATGGGCCTGGTGATTTATAAATTCATGAGTTCAAGTCTTCCATCCAGTTGATTGGACAGCCCACCATACTTCTCATCATCTCTAAGAGGGGTAGTAAAATCCCTTATAATAATCCAGAAAATATTAGGGAATTTAACTCTGCAGTCTGAAAGCTTGGCCCAGAATTTAGCTCTACCACACTTAGTGTTGCGGGCATAAATATTAGAAATGACCCAAGAAAAGGAATCTCTAATATTAAGAAACAAAACAGACACTAAGTTATCATCTTCAACAACTAAACTACCTCTAATCAAATTTTGATTCCAAAAAAGAGCAGTACGAACAGAAGAACCATCAGAGCTACTACCAGCAACATCACAATTTTTAAAGAGCTCAATATTTTCAATTTTGTCCTTACTCATCTTAGTTTCCTGAATAAGAACAATATCAAGATTATGATCTTTGACAAGGTTATAGAGAACGTCCTTCTTATGGGGTGCTTTAATCCCTGTAATGTTCCAAGATATAATCTTCATAATTTACCAGGGGATAAGGTATCTTGGATGTTAAGTTGCCTTCCATCTATAATATCCTTCTTCTTTTAAGGCTCTTGAGCCTTCTTTAGAGGTGTTCTTCCTTGTCTTTTCTTGATGGAACCAATATGTGCTTTATCATTTTTCTTGCTTCTTGTGGAGACTCCCCCTTGAATAATATCACCTCATTTTCCCCCTTCGATTAACCGAGGCCCACTGGGTCTCATCTTTACAGTATTTTGGTTGATTTGTAGACTCGCTTCTACTAGGAGTCTGAAAGGGAGTCTTAGGAATAGATGAGAGATCCTCCCCAGAAACCTTTACGCCTTGTATCTTATTATTAATTCGATTTAGGATATTTCATCCTTGGGCATCCTCAAAGATGTTTAGATTTAGGCTTAGGTCACCTTTGAAAGAGAGAGAATCATCCACCCTAGAGCACATACCATTCCCAATAACTGAATTCTATTTTGATTCTAAACATTCATTTATTTCCCCTTCTTCCAAAGGAGGGGCTTGGGTGTGTTGTTTATTTCCTCCCTCCAAAATTTCATCTTCCTTTATTTTACTGGGAGTGGAGGAAGAAAATTCCTTGTCTTCCTCAAGGGTATTTCCTTTTACCATCTCCATATTGGGATTCTTGATCACTAGAGGTTTCTCTCTTTCAAAACCATTCTATTCTTGCCCACATATTGAAGATTCACTCGAATCCTTAGCTCTCCACACCAAGTTCCTATCTCTAATCAAGCTTTTATTAGGGACCGACTTCTCCTTAGACTTCTTAGAAGGGAAAGATTTTTCCCAATGGCCCAATTTTTTGCAATTAAAACAAACAAAGGGAAGAGATTTATATTCAACGGGTTGAGCCCATTTCCCCAACTTAGACAAAATGTCAATGGAGTATGGAAAATTAGAAAACTAGAGCACATTAACACAAATGAGGGCATAGACCAGTCTGGATTCAGATGTTGTCATAGGGTCCATCAAGAGGAACTCACCAAAAGACTCCGCTATTCCCTTGAAGACCCCTTCATTCCAGTAATTAAGAGGGAGACACGAAAGATGGATCCAGACTAGAGCCGTGACAAGGAAGGAGTCACTGAAGGATAGATTAGGAGTCCATTTATGAAGAACCAAAGATGGCTTTCCCAACATCCACAGAACCCCACATAAGGATTTTCCAAAGTCCTCCATAGTGTTAAAAACAAAGGAGAAGAAATTTTTTGGCATGGAAGCAATATCCACCTCACCCTTCAATAATCATTTTCTCCTGATGAATCTTCTAACAATTTTAATAGTTGGTCTAGGACCAGCGAAATTCCCTACTAGATTTAAGGCCATAGCAGAGACAAAGTGATTAATAAGGGAATTAGGAATAGAAATTGCGAACACCTCTTTAGAGGGTTGTAATGAATTGCTTACCTCTGGGAAACTTGATTTCCTAGACGGTTTGACACCAAACAAGGAGGACCATGGTTTTTCCTTCTGAGGAGAATCATTCCCCCCACTTAGGTCAAAAGTATTACCACCATCCTGTGGATCTCTATCTTTAGAATCATTCTTGCCCTCCACACAGGTTGTCACACTATACCCAACTAGTTCAAAATCAATCCTGATTCCAACAAAGGGGCCAACGTGACCCACCCGCAGAGCACTAGGGCCTCCGCCTATGACATTTTTGAAATTCAAATTCCCTCCCACTCCCAGCATCTCGCTCTCATGTAGCTGCAATATAGAGATGTTAAAAACAAGAAAAACTTTTTTATTTTTTGAAATTTCTTATGTTGATTTTATTTTTAAATGTTATACAAAATTTCTCAAAAAATACTTTCAACTTGAACTAATTTTTTCTTCATAATACATACACATATTTTGTAATTTTTAGTTTGCACGTGTTGTTTAATATAATTTTTTTAAAAATAATATATAATGTATACACATTTTCTTTTGTATATGTATATGTATGCATATGCATATGCATATGTATATGTATATATTATATATTATGTTCTAGGCTAAATAGCATTATGTTCTAGGTTGTGTTCAAATTTATTATCAAGGATATTAATTGAGATTTTTTTTCAAATAAGTTAAAAGGTATTAAAAATTTGTACTTTACTAACTTGGTATGAAAGGTTTACAAATAAATACTTTGCATCACATAAATATAACTATTATTCAATAGAGTTATATCAATCCTTTTTCAGCCCATAAATATGTCATCCAACTAAGTGAAAGACTTAAATGAAATGAAAGAACATGTACTAACTATGCACCCCTTTCTTTGGAGTTCAAAACCTTTCTCAATGTTAGCTTTATATCCCCACCTTGAAAGCATGTTATGAGTAAATTATTT
The DNA here is from genome assembly GCA_018584345.1 of Thuja plicata. NCBI lineage: Eukaryota > Viridiplantae > Streptophyta > Pinopsida > Cupressales > Cupressaceae > Thuja > Thuja plicata. The sequence goes on along the minus strand of MU227113.1, from coordinate 144,699 downwards.
GTCCTAACTTGTATCTAACACAATAGAAGGAGGGATAGATAATGGTCTTAAAATAGGGTTTATAAGGAATTTTCCTTGAATATATAAAACACCAAAATTTTATAAAATACTAATCCATGAATATAAGATTGAATAATGTAAAAAAATCTTAAGTAGAGAGTTACCCACTTGTCCCCTTGCCTTTGAGAAGGTAAATGTTTTGGGGAGATTATCTCAAATGCAAAGTTTCATTCAATGAGGTGCATCTTTAGATTCACCTTGTTTTTTACAATCCACAAAAATGCTAGAGTCAAAGTTGTGTCCTTTGGGATGAAATCCAAGGAAGAATCCTAAAAATAAATTGCAAAAAAATTATTTCTTTCTAATCCTCAAATTCATCCAAGATTAGGAGACGATATCATACAAAATATACCACTATAGGACTAAAATAAGCATGTTAATTGTAAGAAAAAAACAAAATATGAAGGTAAATATTTATCTAACTTTTTAATCAGCTAAAATATAAAAAAACATATATTTCATAGAAATTTATAAATTTCTACAAATAGATCTTAAAAATATGACCTATAAGAGCACTAAGTAATTAGTTTGAAACATATTCAGATTTGAAACACAACGTCACTACACGTAAAAGTTAGTCAAAAGAGAGAACACAAGTCAATCAAATAGAAAAATAAATTTATTATAGTGTTTTAATAAATTTTTAGAATAAGTTTTTTGATAAATTATATCATATGAAAAATATCAAATTTTTATGTTTGAAATTATGAGAATAAATTTAAATGATCATACATAATTTTTTGAGTAAACTCTAAGAATAATATGTATTAATATATGAAGGCCTCTAAGTGATGTTTCTTATGCCCTTAAAATTTTAACAAATCTTACTAAAATTGTAAAATCTATGTTATCTCAACTATATGGAACTTATTGTTTGAGGCCTTTATAGGGTTGTCATATCCTTTTTAACATTCCCCTATTGCACTATTTTTTCGTCCACCTTTGGTTTCTCTGGAAAAGGATAATGTGAGTGTTGAGGATCCTCCTAGGGGTTCTATAGCTATAGTGCAAGTTCCCTCCTCTCCATTGACTAGATCATTAGTTTTTGATAATCCCCACTCTAAGTGTATCGAAAAAATGGATGATGTCAAAAAATACTCAAAAAAATAGAAAAAACCATTTCTAAAGAGAAAAGGAAAACATTTCTAGGCAGAGATGTGGCTAATTGTAGATAAAGTATTATGGAGCATATTTATTCTTGTAAAACTAAAAAATAATAATTTTCTCTTGGAATGTTAGGGGAATAAATGGTTCCCATAAATAGACGTTAGTAAAAATTCAAGTCGAAAAAATTAAACCTAAGATCCCGCTTCTTTAGGAAAATGAAAATGAGCTCTAAAGACTTCCTCAAGGTAAGCAAGTTTATCAGGCCATTTACTAATTCTTAGCTGTCAATGTAGATGGTGCTTCTAGGGTTTTAGCTTTTCTTTAGAAACCCCATAAGTTGAAAGGTGTTCTCCACTCTCAGGATGTGAATTTCCAAAATGTCTTCTTCTTTGACAAGACTAGCAATTCTGAGTTGATACTCTCCAACATATATGTGTCTAATAGTTTTGTTTCAGTAAGTGGATTATGGGCTTTCCTCCTTGGTGTGCATAGTTCCTTCAAGAACTTCAATTGGATGCTAATGTGTGCTTTTAATACTTCTTGTATTCCTATAACAACTTATAGGGTTTGCCTAATTTTTCTAATAGTATGCAAGATCTCCATGACCTTTGTCTAAACATATTATGAAGCTTAATGTATTCCAATTTCATAGGTTTAGCCATGAGAATCAAGAAGGTTTGGAGCATATACTTTACAAATACCATTCCAAGTTTACGTCCTTGGTCAATAATTAAATGAGACTGAATAATCTACTTAGTAGCCAATTAGGGTGTCCAATCCTAAAATAGAAGTCCAATGCTATGTGTTTCTAAGACAATTTTTTAGCCAAGCATTTTTGGTGCCACTGCCGGGGATGGTGTTAGTTCAAACTTAATTTGGTGTTCATGTTCCCAGTTTTCATAATCTAGGACTTAAATTCAAGAAATCCTTTTATGTATAGAAGAAGAGATCCTCATGGGAGATTCCTTTCTCACAAATACCAAGCTGAACCATTTTATATTTTCAATCCCTAGCCAAAGGAACCCCAAGTTGAGAGTGAAGAAGAAGACCCATTTGAAAACCCATTTGCTGATGCCCAAGGAGAAATATCATCACCATCATCCTTCGAAGAATCACTACATTTTCATGTCCTCTTTGATGAGCCTAAGTATCAAGACAACCCATTAGCTCTTATTGTCTATTAGCCACAATAGCCAGGACCTCCTCCAAGGATGGCTCAGCCTACCTTTCCTTTCCTAATTCCTCCTCAACAAGGTACCCAAAACCTGAAGAATATACCAGCCGCTGCACTTCCAAAATTCTATGGCCTTATCACTGAAGATCGAGAGAACTTCCTCTTTGAGTCTGACATCCTCTATAGGAGTTATGACTACACAACTAATGCACATAAGCTGAAATTGTTCCCATCAACTCTTAAAGAGGCTTCTATAAGGTGGTTCATGGGCCTCAGAGCTAATGCTGTAGAAAATTGGAATGCCATGAGCAACATGTTTCTTTCAAAATACAAAGAGTACTATAGAGGATGAGATTTAAAGGGAGATGACATCTTCAAGATGTCACAAAAAGAGGATGAAACCTTGGAAGACTATGTTTCCAGGTCTATGTTCAACCTACAGCACAACACTTAACACCAGCTGAATGAGGAATCACATAAGCATCTATTCCTCAAAGGTGTCAATGATGGAAACATAGAAGCCTTGGGCCTTATGGCTGGTGGGGATATCACTCAGAAGAACTGGGTAGATATCAAGACTATATGTCTGAATTACTTGAGATCTATAGTAAACAAAGACAGAGGAATAAGAGATTTGCCTCATAAGACAAATAGTTCAAGAGTATCCAAGGTAGAGCTGTCCAACCTCCTGTCTGAATTCAAGTAGGACATTATCAATGATGTGGCCACTTAGCTAGACAACATGCAAGCCTGGAGGAACAAGGAGGATGTAGAAGCTATGTTGGCTGAATTCTACTCTCACCACCGAGAGAAGAAAATAAAGTCTAAGTGCAAAACCGTTGCATCCGTGGACACTACCTCAATGCCCACTGAGTTTAAAGAAATAGATGAGGAGAATGGAGAGTTTTTCTACATGGATCAAAGGTGATCATGGGCTCAGAGACAAGGTATGCCTCAAGACCCCCTAAATAATTTTGGTTATAATAATAGTAATCAATGGCAAAATCAAAACCCCCAGAATTATGGTCCTCAAGGACAAAATTAGAAACATAACTGGTGTTACCAACAATCACAGTATAACCAATAATACCAACAGAAATAGTACAACCAAAACTTCCAACAACATCCTCCATTTAACCCATATTAGCAGCAGATTAACCAATATCAGTAGCCGCAACAGAATAACCAATGGAAACCACATGGTAACTAGAAACAACAACCTCAGTGGGGACTCAATCAGCCTAATCAGCAACAAGCTATCATGCCTTCACCTCCTACACCCAATAGTATTCCTCAGAAGCCACAATTGCATCTGCAAACAAATACAAATCCCAATAACAAGCAACAAGCTTATTCACTACAAGTAAATGACATCCACCTACGATTAGGAACTACATTGCCTACACCTAGGATGCCCATAATAACTGATGTTTATGATACTGAGGAAATTCCTGACATTCAACACACTGTTGTTCCACCTATTCCACCACCTACTCCAGTTTTGAAAACTCCACCTTATTCACAAAGATTGTCTCAACAATCAGTACCCCCTAAAGAAAATCCTATTACAACTAATCTGATTGATCAAATGAAGCAAATGAATGTCCAAATACCCTTATTAGATTCCCTCAAAGAAATTCCCATTTATAATAAAGCAATCAAGGAAGCCTATATCAAGGACCCTGGTAGTAAAAAGAAAGATCCTAATACTGTCCATGTTCTTGGAAAGCTTTCCGATCTTATGCTCAGTAAATCCTTGATACCTAAGTACTATGATCCAAGGAATCCAGTGGTTAACATTCACATTAATGGTATACAAATATAGAATGTCTTGGTTGATTTAGGGGCATCTATCAATGTAATGAATATGGATGTGTTGTTAAGACTTAGCATCATTGGGTTGAGGGAAACACCCACCATACTCCAGTTAGCCGATAATTCCAATGTTAAGCCAGATGGTATGGTAGAGGATATTGTTGTCACGCTAGATTCCTTGGATTACCCTTTAGATTTCATCATCGTTTCCCCCAAATCCACACTAGGAGGATATCTATTAATACTAGGAAGGCCTTGGTTGGCCATAGCAGATGCTTGCATTGCATGTTGCTTAGGAAAAATGACCATATCTGATTGCATTCATACCAAGAAATTAACTCTATATTCTCTAGGCAAACCCCAAGCTAAACTTGACCAAGTTGTCTGGCCAGATCTAGGAGATGTTCCCCTCGAAGCCAATTCAACACAACAACTTATGGTTATTGGTAGAGATCCATTTATGGCCTCACAAGAGGAAGATGACATACTAGTACCAATCCTTAAAAACTAGTATGGCTCTGAAGAACCCTCTTGTCATGTCCCTAACTGTTCCCTACAAACCATATTGCCCAAGCAGTCCTCATATAAGTTTCCTACAGCACCTGATTACCTCCATACTTTGTTACCCCATGAGATAAAGTCACCTTCATTTGTAGAAGTGCTTATGCTGGATACAGTAAAAAGAGTAGAAATCACCTTAGGTAAAGAATTGAATGTCAATAAGAATCTCACTGAATCTCAGATGTCTAGTCTTCTCCAACTTTTAAAATAGAGTCAGCAAGCTTTTGCATGGGACTATACTGACATGAAGGGACTTGACCAAAAATAGTTTACCCATAAGATCTATATAAGTCCTGAGTCTAGACCAATTAGGCAAGCCCATAGAAGAATAAACCCTACACTTAGAGATATAGTAAAGGCTGAGTTACAAAAACTCCTCCAAGCTGGCTGTATATATCCTATTTATGATAGCCAGTGGGTCTCTCCTCTTGTATTTGTCCCAAAGAAATGTGGTAAATGGTGAGTTTATGTGGACTATAGAGAGCTTAATAAAGACACTAAGAGAGATCACTTTCCATTACCCTTTATTGACCAAGTACTTGACAACCTTGCTGGTAAGAAGTATTTTTCATTCCTGGATGGTTTCAGTGGTTACAACCAGATCTAGATATCACTAGAAGACCATGATAAAACAACGTTCACCTGTCCATGGGGAAAATTTTCTTATTCTTTCTTGCCATTTGGATTATGTAATGCACCTGCTACTTTTCAAAGGGTAGTCATCAGTATTTTCTCTGACATTACTACTGACTGTGTTGAAATATACATGGATGACTTCACTGCATATGAAACTACATTTGAAGAGGCTCATGCTAATTTGGGAAAAGTTCTTAAAAGATGTAAGGACTACAATTTCTAGCTTAATAGTGAGAAGTACTATATGATGATGAAGGAGGGAGTTATCCTAGGGCATTACCTCTCATCCTTTGGGGTTGATCCTATAAATATTGCAGTCATCATTACATTCCCCACTCCAGCAAAGCATAAGGATGTCAGAAGTTTTCTTGGTCATGCCAGTTACTATAGGAGATTTATTAAAAACTTCAGCCAACTTGCCGCCCCATTGTACACTTTATTGAAGAAAGAAGTAGAATTTGAATGGACAAATGACTGTGACCTATCATTTCAACAGTTTAAAGATGTGTTGACAAAGACCCGTATTCTTAGAGGACCTAACTAGAAGCTATTGGAGATTTACTTTTGGCAGCTAGTTGATTGTATGTTTGTCATTGATGACAACATATAATATACAACAGTGTTCTGTATGTACTTATCAGAATGATGGTATCAAGACTTGCGCAGTTATATTCATGTTGTAGACATGTTGTTTATGTTTTGGTCATACACATAGACTCAGATATGAAGTTTCAATTGTGTTGTGTAATTCTGTTATGTGGTAGTTACATTTTTTGGAGTTTATCTGTACAGAGTTGATGTATTGCATTGGTTCTTGAGTTGCGCCTATCTTCGAGATATGTGTGTATATTCAAGTTTATTTATAGTTGATGATAGTTATCTAAAGGTGCCAAACGTGTTTCAAGAAGATTACAAAGTTAGAGTTAATTTGGTGAGGCTGACTTAGTGAAGCGTCGCGTCTATTCAGTTTATATTGCACGGTTGTAATTATGCTTGTGTGATTAGTAAAGCTGACAAGGATGTTACGAAGAGTTGTCTAACAGGTCCCTTGATCTTATACTTTGAGGAAGATAATTATAGAAAGTCATTTGTGGAATGCTAAGTGTGAATGATCATAAAAGATGCAGGAAAGTGCAAAACAAAATATCAGTTGAGTTTCATTCATCAAGGATCTATGTGAAGAAGTGAAAGATTACAATACACTTGAACTAATCAAGACAACAGGTCTACTCTATAGCTCATCATCAAATATAGTACATATCTTTTCTTCAGAAGGTTGTAGCCTTCACCATTAAAGCAGTGAGCTTTTGGACAGTGAGTCCTCACCCTTAACCGGGTTATTTGTAAAAGAATCCTAACAGGGTCAGACCCTTAACCATGTCACTATACTTATTGCATTGTAAAGAACAACTCCTAATAGGGTTACAAGATCTTCTAAAAGGGATTATTATAAACAAGTATAGTTCATTGTGGGTGTTAATTCCCACCGAGGGTTTTATCATTTGGTTTCCCCATTACCAAATTGTGGTGTTGTCTATTGTGTTATCCGAATGTGCATTTACTTTATTGTATTCTAGAGTTAATAAGATAAAAGAATGAAATTGGCTGATAACTGATTCAGACCCCCTCTCAGTAATCCTTTGGGACTATTCTAACAATTGGTATCAAAGAAAAGTTCCTTGAAGAATAAGCCTAACAACTTAAGGTAGATCAGATGTCTTACTTCAGAAAAGAGAGCCCTAAGTTTGATGGAGAAAATTATCTAGATTGGAAAAACAAAATGATAACACACCTACAATGTGTTGGTTTTGACATTTTTGAGATAGCCACACAAGAAGTTATTATTCCCTCTTTAAAAGATATATCAAGAGATGATGCTACTAGTAAACAGAAGGATACATTCATAGCTAATGTAGTTGCCAAAGAAGCCCTTATAAGTGCACTATATGATAGTGAATTCTCTGAGATCAAGAAACTAGACAAGGCATACACAATATGGAAGTATTTAGAAGACATGTTTGAAGGAGATGTTCAAGAAAAGAATGCACGCAGGAAGACATGGAAAAATAAATACAACAGTCTTGAGATGTTACCTAAAGAGAACATTAGAGCCTACAATCAGAGGATAAATGAAGCAGTTTCTATAATCAGAAACAATGGTGGAGAAATATCAGAAGATGATATAATGGACAGGTTGTTGACTACTCTAACATTAGATTATGAGAACAAGATCAGTATTCTAGAGGAAACCATGTAATTTTCACAAGACTTCAAGAGAGAGACTTTGATCAGTAAAATATCTGCATTTGAGATATCAAGATTGAAGACTGAACCAAAAGGTGAATCAGCCTTCAAAGCTTCAGTTCATGGTAAGAAATCTCACATCTTTAGCAATAATGAGAAAGAAGAAGTTGATGAAGAACTAGAAGAAATAATTGCCATGATTGCTAGAAGAGAAAAGAAAGGCAAAGGGAAATATGAAGGACAACTTCCATTCAAATTTTTTTCATGCAACAAGATTGGTCACTTTGCATCCAATTGTCCTACAAGAGTAAAGAAATTCAGATCTGATTATAAACCTAAATACAAGAAGGAATGCTATCATGCTGAAGAAGGTGTAACTGATGAAGATTCAGGAGAATATGAAATTGGATTCATTGCCCTTAAAGACATGGAAAAATTGATTGAGCATATGGACATTGAAGATGAAAAGGAAACACAGGAGTTAGCCCCAATTTCCAAAGCAGACATCAGAACTGATTGGATCATTGACAATGGATGTTCTCACCACATGACAAGTGATAAAGAAATATTTTTTCATCTAGACAAGTACAAAGGTGGAATGGTTAGATTTGGAGATAAAACTCCTAAACCTATCATAGGTAGAGGATCCATCACCCTAGATGGAAAGAATAAGACAAATGATGTTCTATATGTTGATGGGTTACATCACAATTTACTAAGTGTTGGAAAAATACTTGACAAAGGTTATCATTTGGAATTCAAAGACAACAAATGCATTATTAGAAACAAAGAAGGAGACATGATTACATTAGGCTCCAAAACAAAAGGTAATGTTTTCTAGCTCAATTCAGATGTAAGTTGTTTTGTTGCAAAAGTGGATGATAGTTGGTTATGGCACAAGAGACTCTGTCATATCAATTTTGATAATATAGTAAAGATAAGAAATGTCAAGGCGGTTAGAGATCTTCCAAGTATTGCAAGACCAACTGACACAATATGCAGGGAATGTGTTATGTGAAAGCATGTAAGGAGTTCTTTCAGAAGCAAGCAAAACTCAGCTAAAAACAAGTTAGACCTAGTGCATACAGATTTATGTGGTCCTAGTCAAACCAGGTCATATTATGGAGAAAGGTATTTCATTTTGTTTGTTGATGATTTTTTAAGAATGATGTGGGTTGCATTCTTAAAGGAGAAGTCTGAAGCCTTTGAGAAGTTCAAAATATTCAAAGCCAAAGTGGAGAATGAATCTGGATTAAAACTAAAGTGTCTGAGATCAGATAGAGGAGGAGAATTCACCTTTGACCAGTTTTATGACTATTGTGAAGAACATAGAATTAAAAGACACTTGAGTGCACCTAGAACCCCAAAGTAGAATGTGATAGCAGAAAGAAGGAACATGATCATACTTGATACAATGCGCACTATGATGATTGAAGGAAAAGTTGTGCACACCTATTGGAGAGATGCAATTAATACAACAGTCTATACTATCAATAGAACTCAACTAAGGCCAGGTGTGGATAAGACACCTTATGAACTTTGGTTTGGTATGTATCTATAGTAAAATATTTTAGAATATTTGGCAGTAAGTGCTACATGAAGAGAGATGATGGTGTTGGTAAGTTTGATGCTAGAAGCAATGAAGGTATTTTCCTTGGTTACTCTACTAAAAGAAAAGCATACAAATGTTTAAATTTGAGATTAAAGAAGATAATTGAAAGTAATCATGTAAATATTGATGAGAAGTTCATGGTTCAAGAAAGGTATTATGAATATGCACCTATGATTGAGGATGAACCTAGGCCTAGCAGTATAGACATTGTTATTGAAGAAATGTTTGATTGCATTGATGTTTCATGTAATGAACCCGAATCAAGAAAAGAAGTATCACATATTACAGATGAGGATGATACACCTAAAGTTTCAAAATTCACATCTAGATATCATTCAAAAGAGGATATCATTGGAGATCAGAGCAACAGTGTTTTGACTAGATCAAAATAAAAAAGGTCAACAAAGGATGAAGAGGTATGTTTACTTTCATAGATTGAACCTTTAAATGTTGAAGATACTTGCAAGGATTTTGATTGGCAGAAAGAAATGGAAGAAGAACTAGATGAAATAATAAAAAATGATACATGGGAATTGGTCCCTAGGCCCAGTGACAAAAAAGTGATTGGAACAAAGTGGGTATTCAGAAACAAGATGAATGAAAATGGAATAGTGGTCAGAAACAAAGCTAGACTAGTGTGTAAAGGATATGTGCAGAGGGAAGGGATAGATTACACTGACACATTTTCCCCTATGAGAAGACTGGAAGCCATAAAGTTATTCTTGGATTATGCAACATTCAAGGATTTTAAAGTATATCAAATGGATGTTAAATCAGCTTTTCTGAATGGTGACTTGAAGGAAGAAGTATACATAGAATAGCCTGAAGGATTCAATTTATCAGATAAGCCAGACATGGTATGCAGATTAAAGAAAGCACTCTATGGACTTAAACAGGCCCCAAGAGCTCGGTATGAGATTATAGATGGTTATCTTACCAGGATTGGATTTAAGAAAGGAGCAGCAGATTGTAACCTATTCATAAGAGAGACACTTGATGGACTACTACTCATTGCCATATTTGTTGATGACATTATATTTGGAGGAAATGAAAAGCTTAGTTCAGAATTTGCAAAAGAAATGCAGAATGAATTTGAAATGAGCATGATTGGTCCTATAAAATATTTTTTGGGACTAAATGTAAAGCAGACAGATAAAGGAATATTTGTAAATCAGTCCAAATATGTGAAGGAAATATTGAAGACCTTCAAGATGGAAGACTTTAAGCCAGTATGCACTCCTATGATAACTGGAAGCAAGCTTTCTAAAGAAGATGATTTTGCAGCAGTTGACAAGACATTATATAAGTCTATGATTGGAAAACTTATATATCTTACTCAATCTAGACCAAACATATCTAATGCAGTTGGCATTATTGGAAGATTTGTAGCTGAACCAAAATAGAATCACCTAATGGCAATAAAGAGAATATTCAGATATCTAAAAGGAACTATAGACTATGGTTTATGGTATCCTAAATCAGAGAATGTATAACTTCATGTGTATATAGATGCAGATTGGGCAGGTTGTCTTGATGATAGGAAGAGTACTTTTGGAGGAGCAGTATTTCTTGGAGATAGATTGGTTTCTTGGGTAAGCAAGAAGCAGAATTGTATCTCTCAGTCGACAACAGAAGCTGAATATGTTGCAGCAACATTAAATTGTTCAACAAGGGTTTGGATCAAATAGATGGTTAAAGATTTTGGTATACAGGTTGACTATCCTATTTTTATTCACTATGATAACACCAACACTATCAACATGTCCAAAAACCCTGTGATGCACACAAATACAAAACACATTGAGATTAAATACCATTTTCTTAGAGAAAAAGTTGCAGATAATGAAGTAAAATTGGACTATGCGAGCACCAAAGAACAATTGGTAGATATTTTCACAAAGCCTTTATCAAAATATACTTTTAAGTATCTTAGCGAGAAGTTGGGAGTAATTCCCTCTCCTGAGTCTGATTAGAAAAAGTAGCAAGAACATCAGTCATTAAGTGACTGATGAATGGTTTACTACTCTTTTTCTGGAGTAGTACGTGTGCTTAATTTTTTATGGCACCCTTTTCCATGGATGTCAAAGGGGGAGTATATAGTAAGGGGGAGCATATACTTTGGGGGAGTATAAAAAAAGTCAGAGGAGCTGTAGCAGGGTAGAGAAATATTTGATGAGGATATTGAGAAGATTGTAAAAAGAAAGAAGACACTAGGTTCTGAAGATTTTCCTAATATCATATGTTGCCATCAATGTCAAAGGGGGAGATTGTTGGAGATTTACTTCTGGAAGCTAGTTGATTGTATGTTTGTCATTGATGACAACATGCATATAATATACAACAGTGTTCTGTATGTACTTATCAAAATGATGGTATCAAGCCTTGCGCGGTTATATTCATGTTGTAGACATGTTGTTTATGTTTTTTTCATACACGCAGACTCAGATATGAAGTTTCAATTGTGTTGTGTAATTCTGTTATGTGGTAGTTACAATTTTTGGAGTTTATCTGTACAGAGCCGACGTATTGCATTGGTTCTTGAGTTGCACCTATCTTCGGAATATGCATGTGTATATTCAAGTTTAGTTATGAGTTGATGATAGTTATCTAAAGGTGCCAAACGTGTTTCAAGAAGATTACAAAGTTAGAGTTAATTTGGTGAGGCCGACTTAGTGAAGCATCGCATCTATTTAGTATATATTGTGCGGTTGTAATTATGTTTACATGATTAGAAAAGCCAATAATGATGTTATGAAGAGTTGTTTAACAGGTCCCTTGATCTTATACTTTGAGGAAGATACTTATAGCAAGTCATTTGTGGAATGCTAAGTGTGAATGATGATAAAAGATGTAGGAAAGTGCAGAACAAAATATTAGTTGAGTTTCATTCATCAAGGATCTATGTGAAGATGAAGTGAAAGATTACAATACACTGGAACTGATCAAGAAAACAGGTCTACTCTATAGTTCATCATCATATATAGTGCATATCTGTTCTTTAGAAAGTTGTAGCCTTCACCATTAAAGCAGTGAGATTTTGGATAGTGAGTCCTCACCCTTAACCGGGTTATTTGTAAAAGACTCCTAACAGGATCATACCCTTAACCAGGTCACTATACTTCTTACATTGTAAAGAACAACTCCTAATAGGGTTGCAAGATCTTCTAACAAGGATTATTATAAACAAGTATAGTTCATTGTGGGTGTTAATTCCCACCAGGGTTTTTACCATTTGGTTTCCCTGTTACCAAATTGTGGTGTTGTCTATTGTGTTATCTGAATGTGCATTTACTTTATTGTACTCTGGAGTTAATAAGATAAAAGAATGAAATTAGCTGATAACTGATTCACCCCCCCTCTCAGTTATCCTTTGGGACTATTCTAACAGAAGCTTCCATTTCATATCCACACTGATGCATCTGACTATGTCATTGGGGTAGTGCTAGGATAGAAAGAAGGTATAGTTGAGCATGTGATTTATTATATAAGAAAAAATCTTCAAGGTGCTGAACTGAATTATACTGTAACTGAAAAGGAATTGCTTGCTGTAATCTATGCACTTAATAAATTCAGACATTAGATAACTGGTTATGAAGTATTTTCCTATACTTATCACTCAACAATCAAATTATTGATGAACAAACCCACCATTTCTAGTAGGTTATCTCGCTGGTTACTCCTCATGCAAGAGTTTGATATAACTATCATTGATAAACCATGAAAAGCTAATGTGGTGGCTGATTTCCTCTCGAGATTACAAGTTCCTGATAATCCTGCAACAATTGATGATAGCTTCTTGGACGAGCACCTATTCTTTGTTGCAACTTACAATCCATGGTATGTTGACATCGCCAACTACCTTGCTACAGGAAGAACACCTCATTTTTCACCTCGTGAACGCAGGCTACTGGTTGAGAAAAGTCTCAACTTTTCATGGATCTTTGGATTTATTTTCTATACAGGCCCTGATCAAGTCACCCGCAGATGTGTTCGCGAAGATGAGACCTATGATATCCTTCAAGCTTTTCATGATGAGCTATGTGGTGGCCACTTTGCAGGAAAGAGGACAATATACAAGGTATTGACCACTGGATATTATTGGCTTACCTTACATAAAGATGAAGCTAAGCATACCAGGCACTGTGACCGATGCCAGCAGATGGGCCACCCAACCAAGTCTGATGAAATTCCCTTGTAGCCTTGGGTGGTGGTCACACCATTTGACAAATGGGGCATTGACTTTGTTGGTCTCATCGAACCATTTTCCCATGGTAAGTCTTATATCTTAGTATGCACTGATTACGCCACAAAATGGGTAGAAGCAAAAGCAATGAGGCATGCTAGGGATCATAAGGTAGCAGAGTTTCTCTATGAGTTTATCTTTACTAGGTTTGGTGTACCTCATGAAATAGTAATTGATAAAGGTGCACAGTTTACCTCTAATCTTATAATTGAATTGATGAATGAGTACATAGTGAGGCATGGTAAATCTTCACCATACCATCCTCAGGCCAATGGGAAGGATGAGATCACAAATTGGGAAATTAAAGCCATCCTGATCGAAATAGTTGTTGTTCAAAAAAAGGATTGGGCAACTCGCCTTCCTGAAGCCATTTGGGATTATCAAACAACTTGGAAAACCATGACTGGTTTTACTCCTTTTGAGCTAGTTTATGGAAAATTTGCATCCATGCGTATTGAGTTTCACCATAAGACTCTCAGGATGGTATTGGAGTTATATATCAACCTTACCAGGGCACAAGAGGAGATGCTCATGTAGCTTAATGGACTGGATGAGTATAGGAAGTCTGCACTTCACAACACAAAATTGATTCAGAAGTAGCAAAAGAAGTGGCATAAAAGATTCATCAAGGATAAGAAATTTTATATTGGTGACTGGGCCCTGCTCTATGACTCACACTATTAGCATACTCTAGAAAAATTTCAGACCCGATGGTTAGGACCTTATGAAATAATCTCAGTTTTTGATAATGATGCAGTACAACTTTCTACTATTGATCCTGTGTGATTCAAACTGCTTGTCAATGGGCATCATCTTAAGATCTATCACAAACTTGTGAGTCGTGAAGACTTCCTATAGTAGTTATAGAAAATAATCAATAGCCACACTCTTTTAGCTGAAGCATCTGGGTCTTCCACCTAGGTTTCCACCAATCTGTGATTTTTATCACCAATTCCATAATAAACATTTCACCTTCTGTGAAATGATTTCTCCGCAATAAAATCCACCTCACCTCCTCTCTCTACCATGTTTTTGTACCATTGCATCAGTCCATCAATGCGTGTATCATAGAAGAACACTCTTCCTGTAGCACCTCAAATGTTAGTAACACATACTTTTTCTCATATATTATTTTATTTATTTGTTATTTGGATTAAGTGTTGTTTTATTTTTTTACTCTTGCACGCAAAGGCTTGGTGAGACCCATGCCTTACACTTAGTTGGGGGGAGGGATTATTTAATTCTTGTTTCAAAATATTTCCAAAATTAACATTAGCATGCAAAAAGGGCAAACTTTATTTCTTGTCTTTTCACAATGACTGTCGTCATGTTGGAGCTTATCTGTCCTCCCGTGATTTTATCATCATGATTTGAAAGCAATTAAAAGATAAGGTTCACTTAATAATGATATTTTAGTGACGTGTTAGGGTGGCATACCTTAACACACACAAATTTATTTATGAATATCATTTGAAGTAATGATTATTTTCCTACAGCTAAAAGCTATTCTATACTCCAATTTTTCTCGTAAGAAACACCTTGAGTCCGTAAGGAGTCCTACATTTTCCAATTTTCTATAGCGTCTGTGAAAGCTCATACAAATATATTGTTGTCATTAGAAATGGGAGGAGACCTTTAGATTTATGAGCCTATAGATCATATCATTCTACTTGGGGACCCAGCCACCCGTGAAATGTTTCAAAGAAGGGGATGGCTGGATTACTGCCTTAGCCTTAATGGCTTTGATGAAGAAATTGATTTCCAATTTATAAACACTTTAAACAATGGCTTTGAAGTGGTTAAAGGTCCGAGGATAGAATTCTCAGAGGACATCATGGTAGAAGTTTCAAATTTTCAGCAGGAAGGAGAAAAATGGAGTGAGGATATTGACTTGCGCTCAGCCAGGGCACAATTTACCCTACATGGTGACCCATGGTTGGATTTTGATAAGAAAAAGTGCACTTCAAGAACATCATTACACATGGAGTATATGCATCCAGCTACATTCATAATATCCTACTTCACTTGTGAAGGCTGTTACAAGTACCTCCATGGATTGCATTTCAAGATTTTGAGCGCCCTCTGCCATGAAAACATGCCAGTAAAATTACCTAGTTTTCTATTTAATATTGTGAAAAAGAAAGCATCTCTAGTACAATCAAGAAAATTTCAATATATTTCCCATCATTTTTTAATCAAGTTATTTATAGAAAGATAATTAATTAAGCAATCGATTTGGACTTGGGATGAATTTTTGGCCATGGAGGAAATAGCACCTAGAGTGGTTGGCCCTAGAGGCCAGGGTGCAGGAAGAAGGGTTAACACAACAATGGGAGTTTGTAAGGTAATATAGAAAGAGGAGGCCTTTCCTAAAGCATCTTCTTCTAACCCTAACCTATCTAGGAAAAGAGCCATCAATGTTAGTACTCCTGTGTCTGATAAAAAGAAAGGTAAAACTAGGGAAGGCGATGTCACTCCTGATACTTCACCTTCCGAGGAAACTAGGTCTGCTGCCATGGAAGATAAAAGTAAAAACCTAGAGGCAAAGGGTATGACTCTAGAACAAAAACCTACTAAGAATGAAGATGTTAGTAACCTAGCTGAGGAACCCTTGCCCTCTCCCAAGGAGGTAACACAAGAAGAACCTCCTGTAGCCATTACGGAGGAGGTGTCAACCAGCGGGAAGAAATGCAAAGATCCTCTGAGCTCTTTTCAAACCCCTGTTAGGAAGAGTGCTAGGATTTCATCTAATATTAGTAAGGCTAAAAAAACCCTTGATCTAGTTGTAAATGTTGAATCCTCCGAGTCTGCAGAGAAGTCCTCTTCGGAGGCAATGGCTCCAACAAGTGTAGATAGTGACACCATTTCCCACATTATGAATGATGAAGCTATAGCTGACCCACAAGTTGATTTCATCCTCATAGAAAGTGATAAGGATTCTGAGGAAACAAATGAACTTTTCAATAACTCTATCGGGCAAGATACTGATGTCAATTCAGAAAACCTACCCCCTGATGAATTCCCTACAATAGATGAGGACATAGTATTAAAGGTGTTTGAAAAAATGAGTAGAGATGGATTGGACACATTGGCCAAAGCAGCTGAATCATCCCAAGAGGATAATTCAATAAAACCCTTGTCATATGGAGAAGAAAAACTTCCATTGATGAACCCTGCCAAGAAGATGATTCAATAAAAACTCATGACAAAGAAAAAGGGGCTACTCCCACTAAAGAGGAAGCAGTAAAGATCCCTCAACTTGCATTTGGGTGGATCAATATTCTTCAGCAGGAACCCATGCCACCATCAGATTTATCCACACCTTTAGTAGTAGGGTTGAGCTTGTACCAAAATTTGATATGGGAAAAGGCACAATGAAAATTGGAAACAGAAAAATTGAAAAAGAATCATTGAGGAGCAGGCTTGTCAACTAGAACATAAAACAAATCAGATTGCAGTATTGGAGAGGAAAATTGAGTAGATCACCAAATTGATTCCTACAGCAATGGCATGTAGGTCACCATCTCCAGTCTATGCATTGTTCCTTAAGGAGCAATTTGTTAATTTTCAATTGACTAGGATCGTAGAGGGACTGAATCCTTCTATTTTTACACCTCATGAATTTTATGATGCATTCTAGTCAGCTCCCATGTCCATCAAAAACCTATTATGTAAATTTTATTTACACAACCTTTCTATATGAGATAATAGGGATTAGAATTCACTTCTATACATTGGAGATGTTCAGTTAAGGATAGTGATGTCTTTGATTCAGAATGAGATTAGCAGAGAGAATCAGGATTTTCCATATAGAAGCAGTAAGATAGACACACCCCTCATGATGAGGCCTAAAGTTAAGAGTTCTAGGTAGACTTTTCATTAGATCTTAATTAATATGAACCCTAGTGGATCTCAAAAAGTCCTTCTACTCAGAGAGCAGACATACACAGATTGGGAACAACATTCATCACAAGATATTGAGGTCACGATTGCATCTTGCAAACAAAGGTGGGTATGGATGTCCCATGACTTAAAAATCAGGGAACCTCATTCTCCACAAAATATAACTCTTGCCACTCGTCAAGCCCCATGGTTTATAATCCTGGGCAGAACACTACTAAATTACTGGATTCTCTTAAGGTTTCAACCTCCTATCCTCCTGCAGCCTTTGCTGGCAGTAAATGAAAATTCAGAATATCATGATATGAATCAGGAAGTACAAAGGTGGGAAAGGATTAGGAACAACCATGGGTATTTAAACTATATTTATAATGAACTAGGAGAGAAGATCACCAGTGACCTGAGGCTTAGGGCTAGGATCTATAATTTCATGATTGTTGGGGACCAGCAATAGTGCAGTTGGGGGGAATGATGAGCCTCTTAAAAGGCCATCTTCTCAAATGTTTCTTACTTTATTTTTCAACATTTTGCTTGTAAAACAGATACTTTAAACTTGTGGTTTTATATGTATATTTTATATATGTGAAGACATAAGTAGG
>MU227113.1:69938-80103 GCA_018584345.1 Thuja plicata | reverse complement strand
TTTTTAATAATTAGGGGACTATAGGCATTTTAATTAAATTAAATAGGCTAGGAGAATGGGTTATTTGCAAGTGGGTATTTGATTTTGGGATTTATTTAATTCCTTTATAATTAAATACTATAGCCATATTTGATTTTTGATTTGATTTGATTGGTCGAAATTGATTTGAATTACATAGCTATAATAGTTAATATAAATCAGTGATAAAAATCACCTTGGACATTAAATTGATTATGCCAAGCAGTAACAGGGTCGTTTGGACATAATTGAGGGTATGATCACACTTAGGGTAAATAGGGTCCATAGTTGTGACAGACCAAATTCAGGTGGTTACAAGAGGACTTTAAAATACAAGCTAATATGTCAACTTGTTAGAGGATTTACAATAAATATCTGTTAGGATCTACCCTGTTAGGGTATTTCACTATTACAATGATTAGAAAGTAATAGATAAAATAATCTATGAAAAAAATACACTAAATTTGCATAATCAAGTCCTTTTAAGATTTGAAATCCATCATCATAATGTATAATCTTCCTCAGCTCAATTACACTTGATTCCTTTACTTTCTCTGTCTCCAAATCTTTCTACAACTTGCAATCAACTTTATTCTTTCTTTTTTTGTTCTTCTTCAACTGTTTATTATATAGAATCACTTCAAATAACTTACAAAAAATGCTAGATCTGATATATGAGTGATCTATATCATCTTAGGTAAGATACAATGTATCTAGACACTCATAAAACATTTTCCTCTTATAGCATCAGATTCCTCATTGATTTTACCTTGGTAATTGAGTCAATTCAAAAAAATCATTTGACCAAAAAGAAACCTCTGGAAGAAGCCTCCTCAAATGTATAGCTTGATCAATGTGATGTCAAGTAAGTCCCACAAATCATGGAACTAACTTACTACTTTAATAAAATTATCACTGATCCTTTTTCCACATCAAATTCCATCAGCGATTTACAAATCTTCATAGCATGTTCAAGAACTTTGCCTTGTTTACCTGTTCATTTTGTTAAGACCACTTCCATTCAATTAAACTATTAGCACCGATTAACATTATGATTCACACTTGTACCTATAGTATCTTCAATTTTTTCATAATGATATACTATGAACACTCCATCAAATACTTCACCGGTTTGAAATAATATTCAAATCACTTATTGTGTATCACTTTTTTAACAATTACCTAGTTTGAGTCCAATTAAACATAACCATAATAATTATTCATATCAAGAGTCACAATGGAAAAATTAACATCACCACACATGATCTAACCTTCCATAAGAATGTAAACTTTAGAAAAATACTATAACTCATGAGTCACTTTTCCAATATCAGGTAACATACTGAAAATACTAAGTCAAGTAGTTGACATCAATGACAACCAAATAACTGGTTCACATGTCATCAAATATGTACCAATATTCATCAATGCATCACTTAGAATCATTTCATCAATTATGATAACAATATCCCCTTTGGCATTGATGGAAATAATCGTATCTTCTCTTCATTCTGACTTTTGTTAAAATGTTTCCACTTTTGTCTTTTATTCCGATCTTCTAGTTTTTCCTCCTTACCCAGTTATGCTATCCATCTCTTCATATACTCCCCCTTAAAATTTCATATTTTTATGTCTTTCTCATGGTGACATACATATTCTCCCCTTCTAAAAAATACATATTAACCCTCTTTCACAAAAATGCCAAAGTTGTTAGCTTATTTGGTCATCTCTGAGTACACTTTACTAAATCTTGCATGTTCATTCCTCATTACTCCATTTCAGCATCAAACTTAAGACTTCTCCCCTATCGATTTTTCCACCACTACATCAATTCATACATATGATATTATGATAAACACATATGAATAGATGAAATCAACATCATCCTCCAATTAACTTCAAATAGGGGAATAACCCCTAATCTACCTCTGAGATATTCAAAGGTATCTTTTGGTAATGGATTGGTGAATATATTAGCAACTTGTTCTTTAGTATAGATAGATAATCAATCCTTACCTCCTTCTCTTGTACCTACTCTCTTAGAAAATGATATTTTTTTGCAATGTATTTTTTCTTCAAGTGCATCACTTGATTCTTAGAAACATTTATTGCAGTAGTGCTATCATAATAGATAACAATTGATTTTGTGACCTTCTCATGAATTCATTCAAGAATCTATTTTATCCATACTCCTTGGTGACAGTTAAGAGTAGCATAAACATACTCTGCCTCTGTAGTATATTGATAAATACAATTTATTTTCTTACTAGTCCAAGAGACTAATCTTTCACCAAGAAATAATTCTCGACCACTTGTACTTTTCATGTCATCAAAATTTCCTTCCTAGTCTGCATCAGTAAATAAATTTGAAGAAAAATTTCCATCCTTACCATACCATAAGACATAATCTTAATTTCCTTTGATATCTGAAGATCCTCTTTACTACAACAAAATATGAGTCCTTTGGGTTTGATGAAAACCTTGCAACAATACCAACAACATGTGCAAAAGCTGGTCTACTGTGCACAACATACTATAGTTTATAGGTCATAATCTATACAAAATTTTATTTACCTCTTTCAATTCATTCTATTTAGATAAATTTCAGCCTATGACCATAGGTTCTTCCATAGGTTTTGAATCTTCCATGCCAAAAGTTTTAAGAATATCCATCACATATTTTGATTGACTTATGTATGTTCCTTTCTTTATCCATTGTACTTGAAGTCTCGTGTAGGAGCACCCAAAGAAATGAAGATAATAATGACACCAAGGAGGCATGGTGGGATCTCAAAAGGGTCCAAGGGACTCAATTATAATGTTCCAAATCCTATAATGGATTTTGGTTGTAATCCATTGGGTATAAATGATAAATTTCCTAATGGTCTTAATAGGACCATAGGACAAAATTGTTTGTAAGGGGGGTCAATAGTGCCTTATTAGGATCTAAATGGGTAATAGGGTCCTAGATAGGATAAATAGATCCTAGGATGATATGAGACACAATTTTGATAAGTTAAAAGGCAAACAAAATAATTAAACATAGCATAGAATTCAAATATTCAAATACCAATGGTTAACTACCAATTTGGAGGGAAGAAGCCAAAATAGTTAAAATTAGTATATGTTAGTCATCCAACTAATTTGGATCCATTGTGCAAGTTATATGAAGGCTATATATGCATTTGAATGATAGAAAAGTATAGAAGGTACGGACTGCATGGACATATTGAGAAATTAAATAAAAATTCAGGTTTTTCCTTGCAAATCTTGTTGTTTTCAATGCTTTGATGGTTGTTTTCAATTTGGAACAGAATTTTGGATGATATAATAACATAATGACACCATTTTTCATCTGTCTTGAATGCTTTCATAATCTATTTTCTTCAAATTTCGTAAGTTGTTTTATGTTTTCATTTTGGAGCATTGAAATAACACTATTTTGGTCTTTTTAATGATGTAATGGCTCATTCAGTGAATGTAATTTTTGTTTCTCATTGAATGTGACCTATGTAGCATATGTACATTGTTAATAACAATTTGGATTCAGGATAAGTTGATTTAGTGGGTGTACACCATGAGGAAGAGTGGGAAAATGACATGAAATTGATGTCATAAGTGTATTAGAAGCATATCTGGCTTAAGGAGGGTATAATTTTATGTCAAAAAGAATAATTAAATGAAAAATAAATGGTGAATACACAAGTAGGATTTCTGGAAATCAGTTTTGAGTTATTTTAAAGAAGGCCCTAGTTTTAAAGGCCTAGAGGGAGCTATTTGGGGATTCTGGGTATAGGAAGCCTATAGAGTTAAATTGACTTCAAATATCTCTAATTAGGACCATTTTAACACTTTTTGAAGAGTGGAAAAGTTGGGTGTTAAGTCTGTAATAGGGATCCTTTATAAAAGTGACCTATTAGGTCTAGGAAGGAAAGTGGAGCACTAATTTTTAGGGGTTGTGTTCCCAAGTAATCCTACCTAATTTTGAGGTATGTTTTTTAATCCCATAAAGGGTATCTTGTACTATAAAAAAATTTGTTGAGTTTTTTAGAAAGTTTTCACAAAAAGTCCAAAAAATAGGGAAGCTTGAGCTACTAGTCTTCTAGTGCTATTTGGGCTTTAGAATGGATTGGGGTGTTTGAACCTTATTAGTGGGTTGTAATATATTGGAATAAGTTTGAATATGTATTTAAATGTTTTATAAGGTGTTATAGGCAGTAGATAGGTCTCTTGTTTCATTCTTCCCATTTGGAGTCATTTCTTGCACTTGGGGAGCCTTGGTTCATTATTCAACTTTTGCAATTGAAGTTCATTAGAAGATATTCATTTTGAAAATCCACTTGTCTCTACATCAAGTGGTATCATATCATAGAAGATACCTTTGGAAGAGGGTAGGTTATATGCAAGATGGATAAGAGTTTGGATAATTTTAAGAAGAAGCTCTAGAAATGCCTCCAAAGATGACAAATGCTAAGCTTGCCAAGATGGTGATAGAGAAAGAAGAGGAGAACAAGAAGATGAAGGAGGATATGGAAAACATGAGAAGAGAGATGATGAATAATAATAAAGGAGAAGAATACCATGAAGAAGAGATCAAAGAATAAGAAGAAGACATAGTACCAAGGGAAGAGATTGATCTGGAGGATGCAAGGATGGAAAAATTTTCTAAAGCCATTAAAGGTAATGACTACAAGGTAAGTCTGACATCCCTATGTATGATCAGAAGATGAATTATGAAGAGTTAATTGAATGGTTTAGTTTTCTACATAATTTTTTTGATTGTGAAGATGTTGAGGATAGACAAAAGGTGAAGATTGCAAAGTCCAGATTGAAGGACATTCTTACTTTGGTGGGATTTCTTACAAGAATAAATATGGAAGGATAGGTTTCCTAAGATCACATAGTGGTAGAGGATGATGGAAAAGATGAGGGATACATTCCTTCCAAGAGACTATAATTTTGAATTGTACAAAAAATGCAGAACCTAAGACAAAAGGACATGGATGTCCAAAGGTATACTAAAGAATTCTACAAGTTAGATATCATATTTTCTCATGATGAATAAGAGGAGAAAGTATAAATTTACATGGGTGGACTAAGATTCAACATCCAAGATGAGATTATTTTGAATACACCCAACACTGTGGAGGAGTGTTACAAGTTGGCTTCCAAGACTGAGGACAAGTTGAGAAGAAAGAAATAAAGACAAGGAGGTGGAAGAGGAAAGTCAAATAGGGGCAAAGGTGGAAGATCTAGTGAAGGACATGAACAAAGAAGCAATGACAAGGGAAAGGAGCCTATGTTTGATCAGAGAAATAGACAAAGAGGTGGTGGAAGATTTGGTGCAGGTAGAGGCAACAACACCTTCAATGGTAAGTGCTACAATTGTGGAGAGGTATGGCATCCTTTCTACAAGTGTCAAGAGAAAGATACAAGAAAAATTAATAGGAGAGTTGGGTTGACACAAGAAAGAGGTAAAAATGAAAAGATGAACATCAAGATGAAGGAGGGATAAATTTTTCATATCCTAAAGTTGGGGAATGTCTCATGGTAAGAAAATGAGAAACCATGGAATAGAAAAGAAGACCAGAGGTATCAATTTTTAAAACAAATTGTTTGAGTAATGGTAAAGTTTGAAAAATGATAATAGACTCCAGTTCGTTTGACAACTTAGTTTCATATGAAATTATAGATAAGTTGAATTTGAGGAATTTTGTACACCCTAGGCCTTATAAAGCCTCTTGGGTAAGTGATGAGAAAAGCATAATAGTAAGGGAGCAAGCATATGTTGATTTTTCAATTGGTAACTACAATGATAGGGTGTTTTGTAATATTGCTCCAATGACTTGTTGGAATGTTATTTTAGGAAGACCTTGGTAGTCTTCAAGAATAACTATTCATTATGTTTTTGAGAATACTTATGTGGTTCATAAGGATGGTAAGAAGTATGTATTGAAACCTTTGAAAAGTAGTGGTTCATTTGAATCAAGAATAATTTGTTTTGGAGAGAAGGAATATGTTGATTTGTTAGGGTACCAGGACAAGGGGTTGATGAAGGAAGTTTAGAGGATGGAGAGATCCTTATTGGTATGAAAGAAGGAATGCTTAAGAAAGGAAATTAAAGAAGAAAAGTTCCAGATTTCAAGGGTACAAGTGGGGGCCATTTTGTGTCCTCTAGTGAAACCATTAAAGAATGGTGAATATATGTCCATTAAGGACAGAAACATGGGTCATTTGGACCTTGGGAGGAAGATAAAAGGACAGTATAATCATGAATCTTATGAATGTCCCAAAAGAAAACATTTAGGATGGATGATGCATTTTATTTTCATATTTCTAATCATGTTATTGAAAGATCAAAAGGAGGAGATGGAAAGTTGTCTCAAGGGAGATCAAGTTTTATAATTCCTTCATGGACGATTGGGGGTGTGAAGGAAACACCCTTAAACTTTTGGGGTGAAAATTCTTTCTCACCCAGGGAGTATGGTGCAAGAGCACCCAAATACATGAACACAATAATGACACAAAGGAGGCACAATGGGATCTCTCAGGGGTCCAAGGGACTCAATTAAAATTTTCTAAATCTTATAATGTGTTTTGGTTGTAATCCATTGGGTATAAATGATAAATGTCCTAATGGTCCTAATAGGACCATAGGACCCAATTATTTGTAAGGGGGGGCAATAGTGCCTAATTATGATATAAATGGGTAATAGGGTCCTAGACAATATAAATAGATCCTAGGATGAAATGAGACACAAGTTTGATAAGTTAAAAGGCAAATAAAACAATTAAACATAGCATAAAATTCAAATACCAGCGACTAATGACCAATTTGGAAGGAAAAAGCCAAAATGGTTGAAATTAGTATTTGTTAGTCATCCAAATAATTTGGATAAGTTGTGGAAGTTGAAAGAAGGATATATATGCCTTGGAATGATGGAAAAGTATAGAGGGTACACACTGTAGAGACATATTGAGAAATTGAATAAAAATTCATGTTTTTCCTTGCAAATCTTGGTGTTTTCGTTGCTTTGTTGATTGTTTTCGATTTGGAACAGAATTATGCATGATATAATAAAATAGAAACATAATTTTTCATATATATTGAATTATTTCATAGTCTATTTGCTTCATATTTGGAAAGTTATTGTAGGTGGTCATTTTGGAGCATTGAAATAACTCTATTTTTGGATTTTTTAATGATGTAATGGGTCTTTCAATGAATGTATTTTTTGTTTCTCATTTAATGGGAGATATTTAATTAATGTATGATATTACTAACCATTTAGATGTAGGTGAAGTTTATTTAGTGGGTGTAAACCATGAGGAAGAGTGGGAAGAGGGCATGAAATTGATGCCATAAGTATAGTAGCATCATATTTGGCTTAATGAGGGTATAATTTTATATGAAAAATAATAATTATATGACAAATAAATGTTGAATTTAGAAGGAGGAGTTCTGGAAATGAGTTTTGTGTTGTTTTTAAGAAGGGCCTAGTTTTGAAGGCCAATAGGGAGCAATTTGAGGATTTTGGGTATAGGAATCCTATAGAGTTAAATTGACTTCAAATTTCGCTAATTGGGACCATTTTAACACTTTGTGAAAAGTTGAAAAGTTGTGTGTTAAGTCTATAATAGGGTTCCTTTGTAAAAGTGACCTATTAGATCTAGGAAGGAAAGTGGAGCAACTATTTTTGGGGGTTGTGTTCCAAAGTACCTGTACTCGATTCTGAGGTATATTTTGTAATCCCATAAATGGGTATCTGAAACTATAAAGAGACTTTTCATTTGTTTGGTAATTTTTCACAAAAATTCAAAAAATGGAAGATAAGGCTTCTAGTCTTCTAGTCCTATTTGGGCTTTAGAGTTGATTGGGGTGTTTGAACCTTATCAGTGGGTTGTAACCTATTGGGAGAAGTTGGAATAGGTATTTAAATATTTTCTAAGGTTTTAGAGGTAGTGGATAGGTCTCTTGTTTCATTCTTCTCATTTGGAGCCATTGGATGCACCTACAAAGCCTTGGTTCATTGTTCAACTTTTTTTAGTGAAGATCATTAGAAGATCTTAGTTTTGTAGAACCACTTGCCTTTGCATCAAATTCCAATAAATATTTTGATTTCTCCTATCATAGAAATTTCAAATTCCTTCCTCATCTCTTCTGCAAATGACCTACTCAATGCTTCATTTCCACCAAATATTATGTCATCAAAAAAAATTCAGCAATCAATGTTATGTCTTCACTTTCAGATTTTAGATATATATTTCTATTGTCACTAGTTCTTGTAAAACCAATCTTAATAAGATATGCATGGGTAAGTGCACAAAGATGGGTGACCAAAAAGGGGGTATAAGGTGCCACTTTTTTCTGAAATCAGCAAACTCTGAACTTCAACAAGAAATTAAGTATACTTACACTCAAAATTTTAAAATGTGACAAAAACAAGAGTTGTTCTACTCCAAATCTAGTTTCTAAACTACTAATTGGTTTTAGAAATGGTGGAGATTAAGGCCCTCAAAAAGGGGGAGCACAAAAAGTGGTCCTTTTTTTTTGTGAAAAAACATAACATACCGTCTGGTGTGCTCCCCCTAAAATGTTAAGTTTTAAAAAAAAAAGATAAATCACTCCGGTGAGAAATTAGCTAACACCATATAGTTTATCCTAGATTTTTCTGCTAATTGTTTTATGAAAGTGTGATTTTTTGCCATTTTCCGAAGTGGACACATCCTGAAAACATGAAATTTCTGTGTGCTCCCCCTAGAAATCATTGAAAACTAATTGAAAATCAAAACTTCTTTTTTTTTTAAAGTGTGTAGAATGGAGTCTAGTTTCTGAAAATGTAATTTTTTTCACAATTTGATGAACGAGCCAAAATCTAAGCCCAAATGAATACACATTGGTTTTTGACAAAAAAATGGACATACTTAGAAAATAAATTAGAGATGAAATGCTTAACATAATGAGAATTGAAAATAAATTACATGGTTAGATAGCTATCAGAGAGATCTGCAATATCATGTTGTCTGATTTTATCGTTATTGAACCTCGTACAAACTTGACGGGGAGCACACAAGAAAAAAATGTTATTTTTTAGTAAGTTTGCTGGAAAACACATCTCAGGCTTGTTTGAATCCTCCAAGCCTTTGAGTTGGAACTCCAAGGAAAATCCAAGCCTTAGGCTTGGTAAACTTCAATGTCATTAAAAGGGCGCACACCCTATAGTAAGTATAGGGTGTGCACCCTATAGGGAATTCACACTATAGGGCATACGCCCTATAGTAGACACAAAATCACAAAAGGAGAGAGAGAGAGAGAGAGAGAGAGAGAGAGAGTGTAGAAGTTGCTTTGCATCGTGGGAAAAATAGGCTTATTCTCAGAAGCTGGTGGGAAAAATCATATCAAAAGGGTAAACTAATTGACGTGGGGGATGTGAAGGATCTAACAGTAGAAAGAATTGATGAAATGATTTACTCAATTGGAGGTTTTGATCTCATAATAGGTGGAAGCCCCTTTTTTAATTTGTTAGGTAACAATAGATGCACTAGGCATGGACTAGGTGGAAATCAATCTTATATTTTCTATAAATTCCCAAGGATTCTAAATTATGTAAGGGGTGTACAATGCATTCAAGCATAACTTGACACAATATTTTTGGTATGCACAATATGATTATTACATGTAGATTCTCTGTGAAGTGACCTTTCTTACTACCCTGGGTGTCATGACATGTTTGTCCAATTTTCTCTTTTTCATTTCTCTAACTCAGAGTTGGAGAGTTAAGCAGGATTGCAACATGAAGTCATGGAAAACCATGGAAAAGAGCCAAGGAATTTGGGAAGACTATTTGTAGAATTCTCGGAGAGAGAGAGAGAGAGAGAGAGAGAGAGAGAGAGAGAGAGAGAGAGAGAGAGAGAGAGAGATGCAACAGTGTTTGAGCACTTATTTCCCTTCTAGTATTTGACATTATCTTGATTCACTTCTAGTATTTGACATTATCTGTAACAATATTTGAATACTTGTTTCACCTCTAGTGTTTGAAATTATATATTAATCTGGTGGATGTCACATGTGCAAATCTCATTGCTAGACCTTGTTGCAAAAGGAAACCTTAGTTAGCATGACTAATCAAATCTCTCTCTCTCTCTC
>MU227112.1:1562144-1579783 GCA_018584345.1 Thuja plicata | reverse complement strand
ATCTTGAAAGGTAAAACCTGCCTGAGTATTTGTGGAGCTCAAAAATGAAGAAGGACCTTATCCAGTCCTTAGCAATTAGGCTTTTCTTGTCTCTGAATTAGAATTAGAAAGTACAAGGTTCAAATAGACATTTCAAGCATTGTGGTTCATACAAGAAAAAACCCTAACATACCAATTGTTTAGCAATGGCCTAATCATCATACTGCATTGGGGATTGGGAAGGAGAGTATAATTCACTCTACTATTCTTTGGTTTCCACCCTTTGCCTCTTGGAACTTGACCACTGACATCTACTGGTCTCTTTCCCTTATGTTGGAGAGGCTAGTCAGCTTTAGGAGCAATAGTAGTGTATCCTCTCCTCTTATCTACTACATAATTTCCTGGTGGGACTATTCTGCTCTGTGGAAATCTATTCAAAATAGCAAGAGCCCTTTCTGGATCATTTTCAATTGCTCTATGCCTCTTCTCATTTAGGGTTTGCATAATTCCCTCAAAAAGATTCATTAGGGAATCAATTTTGTAAGACCATGGTAAAAAATCCTTTAAAGGATCATAAGTCTTATTAAAATTTTGAACAAATTCGAAAGACTTCTTGTAATCCATCCATTTCTCTTTTCTAATTTCCTGAGCGTCAAGGTCAAAAATGTTTCTGATGATATCCTCTGGATAATGGAATTGATGTTTTAACACTATACAATTAGTCCTCTTCCTAAACATACCCATAATAAAATCCTCATTATCTGCACATCTAGACACTGAAGTGGCCAAATGATATGGCTCAAAATATTTGTCAAACTGTGTCCACCCACCTTTGGTTATGATAAGGTAATGGGCTCTGGTGAGGGTAGGAAAGATATTTCCCTTCATCTTTCCAGTCAAAGCTTCTTCTTGTAGCCCACCCAATTGCCTTATGATTTCTGCTACTCCAATTTTGAGTGGAACTCTGTAAGGTAGCACATAAGGAGTACCTCTAAAACCATAAACCCTAATTACTGTGGAAAATGGGTACAAAATTAAATCTCCCCGATTGTGAGCAATTTTTAACTCCAGGGCATACTCCATAGGCCTTAAAAGCCTCATCATTTCATTGTGAACCCTAGTATTCTGGTTGCTTAGCAGTGAATTGAGTCTAGTTGAAAAAACCTTATCAAAGTACACATAGCTAGCATTCTTCCTATCCCAAGATAAATCTGCACTCCACATTTGAACCGGAAATTCTTTACCATCTTGGAATTTTTCTAGTTCCATTTGTTCCTCAAATAAATCTGCACTATTGAATAAGAACATATGCATCATGAGGGAGTACCAACCCATTCATTTCTGAATGTTGCCATCTTGAATTCCTAATAAACCCTCATGCATCTCCTGAGCAATATAAGATGCATAATAAAATACTACTGACAAGTGGGGATGCAGAATTTGAACAACCATCAACATTATATGGACATGCATTGCCACCTCTTCATCTATCCCCAAAACATTGCACAGAGCACTGTACATCTTTCTGGCCTTGCCATTAAAAAGATCCAACTTGAAGGGTTCCGGGGTTCTAGGCCCTACCACAACCAAGTTCCCTATTTTGTTTACATACCCCTTCACTACTTCACCCCTGTAATAGTCTCTTTGGTTCTGGTATACTTCTTTAAAGTATTCAAGATCAATTTCATCCATATGTTGAGAGGTGTTAGTCAACTTGAAAATCCTTATGATTTCATCAGCTAATGCAGTCAATAGTATATTTCCTCGGGCGTCCCTAACAACCCTAGCCACCTTATCATAAGTCTTTTCAATCAAGGTGAACAAATCAGTGTCCATGAACACACTAGGTGCTATTAGTTTTCCCACATCTAACTCCCAAATATTACAGTCTGGGGTAGGGGCATTCCTCTAGCTATAGGCCATTCTGAACAAAGTGAGGCCATCAAAACTGGTATAGGCATCTTTTTCCCATCTACCAGAATCATATAACCACTCTCCATTTTTGAAATGGGGATGTGATGGAACTACCCTTTTAATTTGTGTGGCATCCCCTGAGGATAGTGGTAATTGTTGCAACAAATCTTCCCTAACATTTCTCTTCTGGTAATAAACCTCTCCAAAAACTTCAACCCTAGGAGCCATTCTAAGGTTTTTTCTCTTAATACTAGACTCAGATTCTGAAACAAAGCACTAAAACCTTTCTGAACTGCAAATTCCACCTCAATTTTAATGCTAGTGAATCAGTAAGCTTACTCGTTCTGCACAGAAGTCATGTGAAGCTAGTTTTCTTTGCAATTCTGTCTTTGCTCAAATGGTTTTGGTGAATCATTGAGACTATAGTCGACTTAAATTTTAATCAATTTTATAGCCTCAATCAAATCAATCTTTCAAATTGAATTCGACTGGAGTTGTCACACATTCTGCAATTAATTCATAGATTTCAATTTTGTGGCTTAACAGATCTCTGCAACTTATTTTATCAACTTTGAATTTGAGCCATTGATTTTGGACATCACTCTCTGCATCTGACGGCTATCTTATTTTCCTAAAAACAACTATCGACTGAGGACATGTGTTGCCACCACTTAATCGCTTACTCGTTAGATGTCGAGCACTTTCCCTTTAAGCAATTAAGCGAGTCATCGGATGTGAAGCAACTTAACTATGGTTTAAGTTCTAGCCAGCTCTGAATGCCTAGGCCCACCAACTTTCCTTTAAGC
The DNA here is from genome assembly GCA_018584345.1 of Thuja plicata. Taxonomy (NCBI): domain Eukaryota; kingdom Viridiplantae; phylum Streptophyta; class Pinopsida; order Cupressales; family Cupressaceae; genus Thuja; species Thuja plicata. The sequence goes on along the minus strand of MU227112.1, from coordinate 1,577,084 downwards.
AATTAAGTGGGCCATTCGATCTTTCCAAACTTTCCCACTATTTAATAGAGCGCCTTTACAACTGTTCGGCCCCACCAAGGACACGGGTCACCTCCGATTAATGGCTTACTTGATAGATATCATTCATGTTTTGATTAAGCCATTAAGAGAGCCGTCAAATTTAAAACAACTTTCCCTTGGTTTAAGCTTGTGCCACCTTTGAATGTCTAGGTCCACCAAGGACACGTGTCACCACCGCTTAATCGCTTAACCAATAGATGTCGAGCACTTTTTGATTAAGCCATTAAGCGGGTCATCCGATCTTTTCATATTTGCCAACTGTTTAACTGAAGACTTTCATAACTTATTTGGCCCCACTGAGAACACGTGTCACCACCACTTAATTTCTTTCCTGATAGATGTCATGCATCTTTTGATTAAGCCATTAAGTTGACCACTCGATCAAAGCTGACTTTCTCGACATATAAGGTGATGACATAAAAGGGACTTTTCATTGCGAGACTTAGGAATTACCAAAGCGGTTAGAAATCACAATATTTTTATAAAAGAAACCCATTTAACATGGACACATGACTTGAGGTGACTTAAGTGACAAAATAAAGTAACGTAAAAATAAAATCGGGTAGGACAATTAGGATTTTTAGTCATTTTCCACCATTTTCAACTAGGTTAAATGTTTGAACAAACTTTGTAGAGGTATAAGGAAAATTATGATCTTGATTTCATAACCTTTGATTGCAAGCCCTAGTAATTCTTCAGAATTTAGGAGACAAACTGAATTCACAGTAGAAAATTACCCGTTTTGAACTTGATGTAACGCGAAAATAGATCCTGCCAAAATACTTAGGGTTTTGATTCAAATTTGAACAGGTTAACATCTTACACTTAGGGTTTTGACACTTTAATCATTTTTTCACAGGGACATGACCATTTACAGGAATTTTTAGGAAATTAGGACCATTCTTAATATAATAATATGACATTATATATTATTATATTCAATTTTAAACAAATTACAACTGCGATCTTGGGCTCTTTACAAAATTACACAGGCACAGAAAACTACAAAATATCCTTGTATTAACTTCCTTAAAATTTATACATCAATGATCAAGATTCAAATTTTCAATGATCATAATACCATAGACTTATATCACAAAATTACAAAATATCCTTCTATTAACTTCCTTGAAATTTATACATCAAATTCAATGATCAATGATCATAGAATCATAGTATCAAATTCAATGATCAAATGATCATGTACCAGAGATTCAATGAAAATTACAAAATATCCTTGTATAATTGTATTAACTTCCTTGAAATTATTACCGAGACTTCTATCAGAAATAGTTATAAGAGCGACAGCTGGCAGCCTGGATTCTTTAGAATCAGTCTTGGTTTGCACCAAAGGTGTATCCATAGCAGGTGAACCGCAAAGATAAGATACCCTCTTCGAATTAACTGACCTCCCTCTATTGGCTCTTCATCTAAATTCTAATACCAGAACTGTCTCAACTACTTCCATCATCCATGTCAATGTGACAAGGCTTGAATCTCTCCAATGCTTTCCCACACCATAATTTTCCTCTTTGATGGCCAAGTTATCGCTCTAACTCTATCCAATTCTTCAAGGCATTTGTTCCACTTGGCATCCATTATGGCTCAAGATTCAGCAACAAACTTATTCATGTCAATCTTCTGCTTGTACAATTCATCCACAACTTCAAAAATAGTTGAAATGTCAGCATCGCCAACAAAATAAGAAGCCACCTTGCTAGCATCCAAAATTTGGTCGAAATAATCAACCCACTCTTTCCAGTCCTTCAACTTTCCCTTTGTGTCCACAATAGCAGGGATATATCCTTCAGACTCTTCAGTAAAAAAATTTAGCTTTGCCTGAATTTTTTTTAACTTGGCAGTGAACAATGCATACAAATCCTTTACTAATAACACCATTTCCTTAACATCAATTATTTTTTCAGGTAACTCAATTTTTTTCCCATTAGTAAAATTAACCTCTCAAAGAATTGCAAGTATGGGCCCCAAGTATTAAATAATGGGGTTAGTACAGACAAGGCATTAGAACATTGATATTCTGCTCCCTGCAAAGAAATGAATGTGCTATGAATGATTTGAGACTTCCCTTTTAAACCATTTACTCTGTGCAATAGCACCTTCTTCAACGTCTCCTTTTCAGCAATTCCAGTATCAGTAGGATGATCAACGTCCATTATTATGTTTTCTGTTGCAAGTTCTGGAGCTAAGCCTCCCTCATACTCAGTTTGGACCTTAGCATCATAGACCTCTGAAAATGACCTAGACTGATTTTGTAGACTATTTATTTCATCTTTTAGCTCCTTCATAGTCTTATCTAGGACAAAATTCTTCTTCAGTTCCTCTTCAAACTTTTTCCTAGTTGACACATAATCTCTGAATGTCCTTGCTAGCCTGTTCTCTAACTCCTCAACCACTACCTTATTCATGGAGGATGCATGATGTAGGAGATTTTCTATCTCTGATCCTGAAGTTTCCTGCAACTTCCATATTAATTGGCTACCCTGTACTGTGTCTTGGATGTCAACCAATCTGGGCTTATTAGATTCTGGGGCCACACACCATACTGCTACTGTCTTACTGTCGATATTGAATCTAGAACCCCTTTGTAGTCCATCAGGGCCAAAATCTTCATAAGCTACAGCTTTATCTTGCCTGTTGATTTAGTCAATTAAGAATGAGGACTCTAAGTCCCATCCAGGGATCAGCAACATGCCACTTCTCTTCACAAGATCTCTTGCCTCCTCCACAGTTAATGTTTCACTGTTGGGATCATAGGCCTATAATTTTTCAATCATTTCAATAGTCTTTTCCTTTGATTCCCCTGGTTTCAAAGACAATGTTAATTCATTCTGCTTAACTCTAAAGAGAAAACTTTTAAACTCATTGGACTTGATGAATTCATCATCATCTATAAACTCTTTAGCTTGGATGACCCTGTCATCCAATCTAGCTGCAGCGAATTCTAACTCATCTAGGGCCTTTTCTCCCTCTTATGCCTATGATGTCAAAAAAATTTGTCTTAAGTCACCAAAGTAATTGGAATTACCTGGCAAGATTTTTAGTGCCTTTTTCCTTGTCTTTTGTGGTACATTCATCCAATTTTGTTTCTTTGATGGGCCCTACTCAAACGTGGATAGATCAGCTTGTTCTGCTTCTAACATAAACACCACATCAGGTTCAACTTCCTCAGGGTTTATTCTATCCTCCTCCTTCTCCTCAGGGATGTCTGGCAATTTAGACATAATATCTACGTAATTCTCTATACACATGTCAATTCTCGGCATGTATTTGAGATCAGGAAAGAAACCAGGTAAGGTAGGGTCTGCCTTTTTCAATTCTTCCTCTACCCTTACAATATTTTTCCATTTAATGGTTCTCTCCTCATAGATATCTTCACTGAGAACATTTCTAATAACATCCTCATCTACCATAGGCTCATTTTGAGCTAAATTGTGATTCCTCATTTCTTTCAATGCTCCTCTAATGAAGTCTTCAAGGTCATACATCCTTGCTTTAGCAAAGGGAAATCTGAATTGTCTTAGGAATTCATGGATTTGGTCCACAGCATCTTTACCTATAGAGAAATCTCCTATTTTGAACCTCCTTACCAGAAAGCTTCCCTTATTTCTTTTAGGGCCTAAGTGTTCTCTATCCATCATGATAAGCTACCACAAGATTTCTAGTATTTCCAATCTTTCTGGGACATATTTTGGCAGCAAGTGTGGAGGTTGAGGGCAAGCATACACTCTTATTACAGAAAATTTCTTAAAACTAAACATATCACCCCAGTTGTGGTTAATTTCATTGTCAATTTTAAATGCTAGGGGTCTAGGCAGTTTTCTAACTAGTAAAGGAAATCTATTCCTCACAATACATAACATGTTCATTATTGGATCCACAAATTCACAATAAAAAGCAATGGTAACTTCTATCCCATAACTTGGTCCAGAGCTGAAGTGGAAAAATTCCTCCTGCATTCTCGGTCTCATTGATGAACTCTGGGTTGATGTACCCAATATTACAATAGAGGATCAGGTGCATCAGCATGGAGTAGTGGTTGAACTTGAAGTTTTTCAAATCAATCTTTTTTGTCATCAACTCAGCGTGCATTACATTGATTATGTGCCCCACATAATCAAACTCCTTGTTGGTGTACAGGTCCTGAACATCTGTAGCCATGACATAAATGTCAGGAGTCACTGTCAAACCTCCATCTATTCCAATAACTTTGTGTAGACCATAGATGGTATTCTGGAAATAGGTAAAAAAAATCTCAATATCAAATAATTCTACAACCTTCTTCAGCAACAACCCTGCCTCTTTATTGTGTCTAGGAATATGCCTCTTCATAACCCTTCCAGTGTAGTACCCTTTCTGTCTATGAAATAGGGCCGCCTCTTCTTCTAGGTCAATATCCATCCTTAGAGGTCCCTGAAGGTTGAAAGCTTGAATAAAAGTTGCTTTGTCTAACATGCAGAGTATAGACTTGTCCTACTTATGGAAAGCTTTTGTCACTGGATTGTATGCTTCAATTAGGGCTTTCATGAGGTCTACATCCAAAAATACCTCAGGTACTATCAACTTTCCCAAGTTCCTTTCCCATGTGTTTGAAACTGGAGGGCCTCTCAATCTATTGTTATAGAAATAAATGAAGAGCTCATACCCAGTTGTGTTTGGGCAGACAACATCCCTGCAGAATGCATAAGGGTCCATCCATTCATAAGTGTTAGCTGATTGCAAATTTGAGGATCCAGGGAACAGTTTCATCCATTCTTTAGCGTATATGTTTGTCCTCTTTGTTCTTGAAGGCAAACTCTTTGTCGGTACTACACCAACATCAAGAAATCCTTGTTCTGCCATTCTTTATGTATAGTAAAGTTGAAGCAGTAAGCTCCTTTTCTGCACTTGTAGGTTTCAACTCTCTGTAACTCTGTTGCACTTTAACTCTGAAAATTATGGATGCGCTCTGAAGTGTGAACCCAAACCGTCTTTAATAACTAATAAGCAACTCACAAAAAATTAATAACCAGGCTAGTGAGGCCACCTGACCTCGTACCTACTCTATTAAACATTAAAATCTCATCAAGTGCACACACATGAAATTAGTAATTACCTTTTTCATAAAAGTGTCCGTTGTCACTGTCAACTGTCAGTCTGTCACTTCCAGCATAGATTTGGCAGCGATTAAAGAGTAAATAATTGGCGTCAAATTAGCCTAGGAGGCTAGGTCCCTATACCAATCACCGATTCACCAATGCCATCATAAAAACTTAATCGTTACAAAGTTACGAAGTTACGAAGTTACGAAACAGCCAAGCTTAACTTCGGAACACATAACCATAATAAAAACTTAACCATTGAGAAGTTACGAAACAGTCAGACGTAACGTCAGAACCATTCTCCATCATAATAATTTAACCGAGAAGTTACGAAAAAGCTATACGTAACTTTGGAACCCATCAGCATCATAAAAAATTAACCGTTGAGAAGTTACGAAACAGCCAGGCGTAACTTCAGAACCCATAACCCTCATAATAAATTAACCGTTGAGAAGTTATGGAAAATCCAGACATAACATTGGAACCCTTCTCCATCATAATAATTTAACCGAGAAGTTATGAAAAAGCCAGGAGTAACTTTGGAACCCATCAGCATCATAAAAACTTAACCATTGAGAAGTTACGAAACAGCCAGGGGTAACTTCGGAACCCATAACCATCATAATAACTTAACCATTGAGAAGTTACGAAAAATCCATACGTAACGTCGGAACCCTTCTCCATCATAATAAATTAACCGAGAAGTTACAAAAAAGCCAGGCGTAACTTCGGAAACCATCAGCATCATAAAAAATTAACTGGAGAAATTACAAAACAGCCAGCGTAACTTTGGAACCCATAACCATCATAATAAATTAACCGTTGAGAAGTTACAAAAAATCCAAACGTAATGTCAGAACCCTTCTCCATCATAATAAATTAACCGAGAAGTTACGAAAAGGACAGGCGTAACTTCAGAACCCATCACCATTATTATAAATTAACCATTGAGAACTTCCTAAAAAGCCTTGCGTAACTTTGTGATTTAGCATTCTGAATCAATTAATAGGTATTTTAATTTTTACATGTTACTGTATTGACTATTTAGTATTTAAATTTGAAGTATTAGCAAATAACGTGTAAAACTAAAAATCGTAACACTATTTGAAAAAGAGTCTTCTAGTTCTCGTATGTACATTGTATACAGTATTACTATTAAATTCAAAAATTGGTATTAGGTATACATAATACTGGTAACTTAATCACTGATTGAGATTCACTGAGCGACTGAAGTTATGAACGGTTGTGGTTTCCCCAAAAGGAGAAGCGACAAGCTTCCAACCGTTTCCAAAACAAAAATGAAAAGTGCATTCAAATTTCGTATTTACAGATTACAAGTAACGAATGTTTTCCAAAGATCCATTTAAATTTTAGAGGAAATTACAAAATCCTAGTCCGACAGTCCGACATTCGACTCCTAGTACCTACATATCCTAATACTAATAGACTAATAGTAATTTGTTAATATGTTATAGTATAATAATATAAACTATCCACAAAGAAAAAAAGATTAGTTGATGCACAGACCAGAAAATAACTGGATCATCTCCTCCTGAAACCCAACCTGGTCAAAGCCATGATCGTCAAAAATGGCACGCATCTTCGCCTTGTCATGTTCTACTTTGAGTTTGAACATGTCGCTTTGGTATTCGGCGTAACTGGTAGCATGATCCCATGCTACAGACTTAAGATGACTGAGGACATCCTGCTGAATCTCCTCCTCCATATCCAAATTTCGTTGGATAACAGGTTCTAGGTTCTCATTTGATGATCCCTTAGCTACTGGAAGACCCATTCTCTCATCCAAGATTCCAAATTTAGAAATTTATAAAGCACCTTGTATTCTGCAATTTCACTACCAAGGAGTATATAAAGAAAATAATCACCAACTTCCCAGCCGCAATAAATTTTGAAGGAATGTTTCACGTAAGGTGGCTTGCCTTGGAAAAGGAAATTAATGAATATCGATAATCAAAAAATGCATCCTGCGTAACTTTGCTCCGAAATCGAAAAGAAAAATAATGAATGTTGATGAATCACAGCTCATATCCCGTAAAATTGTAGTTTTTATTATTTTATTGTCTAATCAAAATCTTTTCCTGGATTATTATGTACTGTGATTGTTACGTAGACTGTGAGCGTGTCCTGCGAACCACCACATCCTAGTTGGGATTTTAAATTTTGAACTGACAAGTGACAACTTGGCAGCCATAGTAATTTTTGAAGGAATGTTTCGCGTAAGGTGACTTCACTCTGAAAAGAAAAATAATAAATGTTCATGAAAATCTTTCATATCTCATACAAATTATCCTTTTTAATGTCTAATCAAAATCTTGGCATCGATAAGTCTCTTTAATTGCACTTCAGTGTTCACTGTCACTGTAACTTCGCGGTGAAGTTACGCAGACTGCCAGCTTGGCCTCGAAACCCACATATCCTACCTGCGGTCATAACTTCCGAAGTCACGCACAATGTCAACCTGTCCTTTGCGTATCTTTGTGGCCTTCAACTCCAAACTTCCAACATAACCGTTGAAGTCACGAACGCCATCAACCTGACCATTACGTACCTTCGTAACTGTCAGCATTGACCCTCCTTTTAGCCTGCCGAAGCTACGCAAATACTATAAATACTATATTTTATTCGCCATTATATAATTTTAATACTATAAATACTGTATTTTATTCGCCATTATATAATTTTAATACCATAAATACTGTATTTTATTCACCAATATATAATTTTAATACTATCAATACTATATTTTATTCGCGAATATATATTTTTTTATTAAAAAATAATATTTTTCATTCGCCATTATATATTTTTAATACTATCAATACTGTTTTTCATTCGCCATTATATAATTTTAATACTATCAATACTATTTTTTATTCGCCAATATATAATTTTAATACTATAAATACTATTTTTCATTCACCATTATATATTTTTTATACTATCAATACTGTTTTTCATTCACCATTATATATTTTTTATACTATCAATACTGTTTTTCATTTGCCATTATATAATTTTAATGCTATCATTACTATTTTTTTTTCGCCAATATATAATTTTAATACTATAAATACTATTTTTTATTCGCCAATATATATTTTTAATACTATAAATTCTCTTTTCTATTCGCCAATATATATTTTTATACTATTCATATTGTTTTTTATTTGCCAAATGAGATTTTTTTTTTACTTTGAAAAGAAAAAATTTCGCCAATAAAATTAATCATTTCCTCTGTAATTTTCTAAATTTCGCCAGTTTTTTACACCTTTTTTGAAGGGGGGGTTTCTTAGAGATTACTCTGCCTTTGATCTTGATATTCCACCATTCCTAGATTTTAATGTTAATGTTAGGATGTGAGGTCCACATTCTTTCAAATCTGAAGGGGAAGTGCATTTTTTTCATAAGTGGGTCAAGGACTAGGGAAATGGGGGAGTGATCCGTACCAATTCTCACTAGAGTGGAAAGTTTACTGTTGTGGGAGTTCAACCAATCAGTCATTATAAAGGCTCTGTCCAGCCAACCTTGGATGCAAGGACTCCTAGTTCTCCTATTGCTCCAAGTAAAATTAGCCCCCTAAAGGTCCACATCTAGCAGAGCCAGATCATTGATAAAGTCCATGAGATCCTACCTACTATCAGGGTCTCGATTTATCCACCCCTATTTCTCCCCAACTTTGAGAGGGGTATTGAATTCCCCCATGATTATACATTTGGATAAATCTAACAAAGAAATAATGCCTCTAATTTTATCCCAGTAAGCTCTACACTCCCTTTTAGAGTTTGGAGCATAGATGTTGATAATGTACCAGCTATCAAAAGTTTTTAAATTTTTGAGATTAAGAATCAGAATGTTACCTTCTCCGTAGACAATGTCATCATTTCATAGAGAGGAGTTCCATAGAGTCATCAGCCCACCAGATGCTCCATCTGAGCTAATGACAATCCTATCCATCGACTTGCAGAATCTAATACCTTCCAATTTTAACTTATTCATCTTCATTTCTTGGATTAACATAACATTGGGTCTATGATCTCTAATCATATTTCTTATCACATCCTGCTTATGTGGCCCATTGAGACCATGAATGTTCCAAGAGATCAGCTTCATTTATAACTTAGAGTGTAGGCTGCTTGGATGGTCTATTGAGTTCCATCTGCTATATTCTTGCAGGCTTCTTCTTGCCAGATCTAGAATAGAGATTTTTGCCCTGGCATTTTCTTTATTCCTCCCAGATCAGCTTTGTTCTTGCTTCTAGTTGTTGCTAGAGATACCAGGTCTGGGTCTCTACTGCTTTTTTTTTTCTTCACCTTAGTCCATTCACTCTCCTTCCCTTCTTTGTGTTTTGCGAACATTGCTTCCATTCTGATGAAACTCCCAGGAGTAGCTGAGTTTAGCAAATCCTCTAGGTCCTTTTCCTAACCCTTTGGGTTTAGGGTTTCATGATGGTATTTTCCTATCAAGAGTTCCTACCTTGGCAAGAAAACACCAATCTCCTAGGACGTTTCTAGGGATCAAGGAGCTAGCAAAGAGGGAGAAAGAGGAAACTCGGTCTCATAACACAAGTCTTTAGAGGTTTTAAGGATTCTTTCTTCTGAGACAGGAGAAGCATTCACAAATGGCATCAAGTCCAAACAATTTAACACCGTCGTTAGGTTCTCTATTGGATCCTTCATCCGAATACTAGTTGATTCATCCCCTTCCCCGTGTTTGCAAGGTTGATCCAATGATGGTTCCTTTTCCCGCCAGACCTATGAAATAATTTTGGGATTCACAGAGATTGAGGCATCAGTAGTGAGGTCCTTAGATTTTCCTTCTGGCTTCTGGGCTTTCTTAGCTTTCTCCTTAGCAATAACTGGGCATTTCCTTTCCATATGCCCTACCTTCTTACAATGAAAGCAAGCAAAAGGCACGCTTTCATATTCCAATTTTTGTAATTTTTTTCCTAACTTTGAGTGGATTTCTATGACCTCTGGCATATCTTTCCCTTCTTTGACACCTATGCAGATCCTTCCGTAGGTGAGGCACCTTCTATCCATTGTCACTGGGTCAATCGAAAGGAGCTCACCAAAGGAGCTCGCTAAACCCGTAAAGACATCTTCAAACAAGAACTCCAAAGGGAGTTCATGTAACCTAACCCAAACCGGGGCTTGGATGTAAAATAAGTCATTCAGGTCCAGATTTGGAGTCCATTTCTGCAAAGTAAGCATCGATTTTCCAATAGCCCATGCCCCTATGCAAAGGATCTTGGTATAGTCTTCAGAACACAAAAATTCAAAGGATAAAAAACCCCTTGCCATAGCTTTTATTTCAACTTGGCCCTTTAAATTCCATTTTCTTTTGGCAAAGGATCTAACAACATCAATATTAGGCCTAGAGCCTACAAACTTTCCCACCAAGGTGAGGGACATTGTTGCGATATTATGGTCTATGAGCTCATCCGGTAAAGCGATAGCATACTTTTCCTTTTCCTTAACAGATAGATCTTTTATAGCCGAAAAAAGGGACTTGCTTGTGGGTTTAATCCTCAATAAAGTTAACCAAGGATGATGCCAAGCTAAATCCTCCTTGTCACCATGTGAGGTTTCTGATTGTTCTGAGGATTTATACCCCACCTCCTCTTTTCCTGGATCCCTCTATCTTTCGCATGGGCCCCCGTCCTTGTTTGTTGTGTTTTCATTGTGTTGGTCTACCAGGGCTCCGCCATCACCTTCTCTCGCTGCAGAGTCCGACCTCTGCGAGGACTGTTTCCCGCCTACATTGAAAATTCCCGCTCCTTCAGCTCCTTCCGCCATTTTCCACCTATGGCTATACCCTTAAAATTGGTGTTAGCTTTAAGGGAAACATTCTTTTGTTTTTCATTTGAACTTTTTCTATTAACTGATTTCTTGGAAATTGATCTAAGATTATACATTCCCTATTTTTGAGAGAAACTCTATATCCCTTCTGAACAAGTTGTTCAATGCTCATCAAATTAAGCTTTAATCCGGGAATAAAATAAACATTAGAAAATAATCTTTTTCTCCCCTTTTTTAGTTAGAATGTTGACATTTCCTTTTCCTGTTATGACACTTTATTATCATTCCTAGAGTGACATGATTTTGTAGACTTATCAAAACTTGAAAACATTTCTAAATTCCCCATGATGTGATTAATACAACCTGAATCTAGAAACCAAACATCGTTTGGACTCTCTTGAGCAATATTACATACTAAAAACATACTACTTCGATTCTGATTTTCTCTAGAAAAATTTGTACTATGTTTGTTGGAATCATACTACCTCTTTCTACATGCATTTGCATAATTACCATATCTTTTATGATAGTGACATTGAACTTGAGATTTGTCATACCTTTGACTTCGAGATTGATTTTAACTTGGAATTTGATTTTTGTCTCTCCCATTTGAATTTGTTGGACTAGTTCTTCCACCTCTATACAAATTTCTTCCTCTACCTCTAAAGTTAGATCTCCCTCTACTTCTATTCTGAGTAATTGCAACTTGTGACTTAAAAGCATGCTCCAAGGAAGAGTTAGAAGAATGAATAAGCCTGTGCTGATAAGAAATTATAGAGGCATGGAGCTCATCTACAGGAAACTGACAAAGATTTTTTTTTTCTTCTATAGTTACAAAAATATATTCAAACTATGTAGGTAGGCTCCTTAGAATCTTTTCAGCTAGTCTTCTATCCTCAAGAATATCACCATGAGATCTAATCCGATTGACTAGTCCAATAACTTAAGTAAAAAATGAATCTATAGACTCAGAATCCTTCATACACATAGTTTCAAAATCTCTTCTTAACATTTGTAGTTTTGCAATTTTCACTTTATTCATACCTTGGTATACAGTTTGAAGGATGTCCCATGCTTTCTTTGATTTTGTTGCTGCTGCAACTCTTGGAAAGATGATCTCGTGTACTACTTGGAAAATGTAGAAGAGAGCTTTAGAATCCTTCTTTTCATTATCCTTCAACAAATCCTTATCTGCTTGAGACAATGCTCCATATGTTGTTGCATCTGCAGGTTCAGCATATCCATTCTCTACAACACTAGAAATATCTTGAGATCTAAACAAAACCCTCATTGTAATTGACGAATATTCATAATTCTTTCCATTGAATTGAGGAATCTGGGGATTTGAAAGACTTGTACTGGAAGAAGATGCCTTTAACCTGGCTGTGATACCAGATGAAGGAAAAAGAATGGGAGATTTGCCGATACAAAAAATAACACAACTGATTAATATAGATCTTCAGATCTTTTCAGTACATAAAAGACTGCACACAAAGTATAAGTTAATGCAATTGAAAAGAATATTGGAATTATTCTCTTAAACAGAAAATAACACTACAAAAGATAGTTTCATTCTATAAAAAGAGAGCTGCTGCTCAAACAAAGATAAAAATCAGACTCAAACTACTGCTTTTACAATGAAAAATAAACTAAAAACAGACTTGCTAATGCTAAAATTGAGCTGCTGCTCTTACATGCAAAACAGAGCTACTGTTTGCTTCTTCACTCTGCACTCTACGTTGCCCAAGCACCTATACTTATAGTGAAATTTCTTATCTGAATATTTATGAACTGCTCTATTATTTCGCATGGATTACTGACAATATAATAACTCGGATTTGCAGTGCATTAAAGATTGGATAAGATAAGCTTGGAGAAAGCAAACAAGATTAAGGATCATTTAATGAATTTTGAAGTTTTCAACACTGCAGTTCTGCTCCTTGTCTGATTCCAATACTGACTATGCAGATGCATCGGTCGGTGTTGGGATTACCATTTCCAATAATCATTTTTTAAATAAGGTCATTCATAAACTATTTCATCAAACTATTGCGAATCTAAAAGCCAATAAATAAATACGAGTACAACATTCTAGCATAATGTGGATAGTAATACTAACAGAAAACAGCAATCAGTCATGACTCACTTTAGTAGCAAAACAATGTGCATAAGGAGATCAGTCAGACTCAAAGGCCAAGACATGGCAAACTGCTGAAGATACCTACAACAATAGTAGACCCTCATAGTCTTCTATAAATGAATTTACTATATTCAGAACATTTGTATAATCAATAACTATTGTCTGCAGAAGGTACCCCTGCAGCCTTGATTACTAGTTGATTGGAAAATGTATTACAATAGACTTTTATAAAACATTTCAATTTTAACCTTTAAGCTTGGTAAACAAAATGAATTTATTAGCATAAACCTTAATATTGCAATAATATAAACTTACCTAGAATTGAAGGAATTTGAGCTTTTACGGCAACTGGACTACGAACGACCTGTTCCCCACCTTCGACACACTTCCTTGCTATCTCTCAAAATCCAATTTCTACATCATTAGAAGTTAAATTGTTTCGGAAGGTTACACTATAGCTAGCAGTGTCATTCAGCTTTCTGAACGCTAATCCAGGAGAAGCCGACGAGTGGGACGAGAGGCTCAGAAACTCTGGCGTGTGTGTAGTGTCAACTTTACTGATGGAGGAAGGGATGACGGCCAAGCCCCCCTCCATATCCTCCATGACTTCAGCCTCTGCTTCGCTCAGCTTCACAGCAAAGCCGTGCAACAGAGTATCATGTGTATAACAACTCATTTGCATTTGCAGTGGGATCCGATCCCGAGACGTGGGTGAGCATTGAAGTGTACCAGTGTTGGTGTAAATTGAAATGGTGGGGTTTCATGGATTTCTTCATGTGAACGATATAGGGTTTCCTTATGCCTCCTCCTTCCGCCTTGTCCGAACACATTGAAAGATGGCAAAGAGAATGAGAATGAACAAGGCGCGGGTGTTGGCCATTATCGCCTGCCAACAATGGAAAAGCTGAGAAGATGCGTCGTTGATGTGTGAATAAAGCATAGCTGGAGCGATTTATAGGCGGAACACACACAGACGCGTTGCAGGGCAATTGACCAGATCAAATTGAAACTCAGTATACTTACTATTCGCCTACCTAAAGATCGTGGCTTTAAGTGGGAAACCAGTTACCAAAGTCATATGGATATTTTCTGTCAACAGTGATTGAGTAAAAAGAGTGACAAATTGAAACGGACTTCAATTTACCTGTGCAACACGTATACCCGGCTGCCATGAATTTTCTCCCTGACTCAGAATATTGGGATCGGATGCACAATACATTCAAAGTATCCACAACACATTCAAAGTCAATGCCGTCCAATGAGATGATCTAATTGATTTAAATATTTATTTAAAAGATGTGTCTTTGTTATTTTATAGGAGGGTAATAGGAACCCATATGCCAAAAGGTTAGGAAAATAGAATTCCACGAGAGGTAAGATTTACATAGATTCATATATGGTAGAAGATGAGATGTAATAAAGTTGGGACAATAGAAGTTTATGAGAAGCATAAATTCATATATGATATAAGTAGTAAAGATAAATTATTAAGAGGTAGAGACTAGCTTTTAGTACTTTTGAATTGGTTTAATTGTGGAGAATTAATGTTATTGAAAAAGAGGTCATAAGTTTAAATCTTGCTGGGGTAAGATATGCAAGCTTCATTTGTAGCATAGTAATACATCTCTAGTTTTCCTTTCCTTCCATTCCTTTCTACTATAAGTGATAGGGAGATTCTTCACTCAGTCACCTTGACTCACTCCTAGGTCCCTTCTCTAGACCTACTAGGGCTACTTCTCCAACCCTAGCTAAGGGTAGAACACTTGGTTCTTTTCCCTTCTCTCCAAGAACCTCACTACCAACAATTAGTTCACAGCTCACT
>MU227112.1:1522972-1543507 GCA_018584345.1 Thuja plicata | reverse complement strand
ACTTGAAAATCCTTCTCAATTGCGTAATGATGCTTAGAGAAAATGAAAGGAGAAGGCTCCCTTTTATATGAAATTTGGGCACAATCTTCTAAGGAGGCCTACATAGGATAATTAAATCATCATTTAATCCTTTACCCCTAGGAGAGGACAAATATTAAATATAATTTAGGAATCAACTGATTCGAAACCCAAAACAGCTGACCCGAAAGCGGGAATAAACTTTTTGTGAAGACCAACATCCTGGAAACCAAAAGTTCCCAGGATTTGGACCCTGGGAAAGGGTTGAGGTTGGCCCTGTCCTAAGATAGGGCCAAGGTCGACCCTGTCCTAGGTCAGGGCCAAGGTTGACCCTATCCTAGGAGGCTGACCCTGTCCTTGGATCCCAGAAACACAGGTCTGCAACCTAGAATGCAGAAATCAGGTTGGAAAATAGTGGATAGAAAGGAAAAATTAGAGGGGATGATGAAAAAATAGGAGAATGATGTGATGGAGGTAAAATACATCCCCTAAGGAGGGATAAATACTCTTAACATGGAAGTTCTTCCATTTTAAGATGATACAATAATAATAGTAATCAATGGCAAAACCAAAATCCCCAGAATTCTGGCCCTGAAGGACAGAATTGGACTCATAATTGGTCAAACCAATAGCCACAGTATAACCAAAACTATCAGTATCCATAGTATAACCAAAACTATCAGCACCCATAGTACAACCAAAACTTCCAAAAATAGCCTCTATTTAACCCATAGCAGCATCAGTTTAACCAATATCAGTTGTCGCAGTAGAATAACCAATGGCAACCACATGGTAACTGGCAGCAACAACATCAGTGGGGACTCAATCAGCCTAATCAATAGTAAGCTATCATTCCTCCACCTCAACAACAAGCTACAATGCCTCCACCTCCTGCAGCCAATAGTAGTCCTTAGAAGCCACAATTGCCCGCGCAACCAACTCCAAATCCTAATAACAAGCAACAAGCTTATTCACTGCAAGTGAATGACATCCACCTACGATCAGGAACTACATTTACTATGCCTAGGGAGCCCATAATAAATGATGCTTCTGATGCTGAGGAAATTCTTGACAATCAAAATGCTACTGTTCCACCTATTCCACCACCTACTCCAGTTTTGAAAACTCCACCTTATCCGCAAAGATTGGCTCAACAATCAGTACCCCCTAAAGAGAATCCTATTGCAACTGATCTAATTGACCAGCTAAATAAAATGAATGTCCAAATACCTTTATTAGATGCCCTCAAATAAATTTTCATTTATAATAAAGCAATCAAGGAAGCATGTATCAAGCACCCTGGTAGGAAAAAGAAAGATCCTGATACCATCCATGTCCTTGGGCAGATTTCTGATCTTATGCTCAGTAAATCCTTGATGCCTAAATACCTATATCTAGGGAGCCCATTCGTTACCATTCACATTAATGGTATACAAATATATAATGTCTTGGTTGATTTAGGGGCATCTATAAATATAATGACTATGGATGTGTTGTTAAGACTTAGCATCATTGGGTTGAGGGAAACACCCACCATACTCCAGTTAGCTGATAATTCCACTGTTAAGCCAGATGGTATGGTGGACGATATTTTTTTCACACTAGATTCCTTGGATTACCCCTCATATTTCATCATCTTGTCCCCCAAAGCCACACTAGGAGGATATCCATTAATCCAAGGAAAGCCTCGGTTGGCCACATCAGATGCTTGCATTGCATGTCGCTCAAGTAAAATGACCATATATGATGGAATTCATACTAAGAAATTAACTCTGTATTCTCCAGCCAAACCCCTGTAACCACCTGAATTTGGTCTGTTCCAACTATGGACCCTATTTGCCCTAAGTGTGATCATACCCCCAATTATGTCATGACAATGTTACTTTTACATAATTCATTTTTAAATCAAATTTAATGTCCTAGGTGATTTTTATAACTGAATTATATTAACTATTATAGCCATACAATTCAAATCAATTCAAACCAATTAAATCAAATCAAAATTAAAACATGGCTATAGTATTTAATTATAAAGGAATTAAATAAACCCCTAAATCAATTGACCACTTTCAAATACCCCATTTCCCTAGCCTATTTAATTTAATTAAAATGGCTATAGTCCCCTTAATTATTAAAAAGTAATAAAATGCTTAAATAATTAATTCCTATATTTTAAATGAATTAAATAAGTTTAATTCTTTTCATTTATATTCCCTTAAACCCCAACCTAGCCTATCTCAACCACTTCTACCCTAGGTTCTAACCCATCTCAACCCATTCCCCCCATGCTAATCTAATCCTAATGCTAATTCTAACCCTAACCCACCTCCTAATGTTGTCACATTCCATTAAGGAATGATTAACAACTCCGCCCACTTGAGAAAGTCAAGGAATCTCAATATTCCTTCCTCAAGTCCACCTTCTCAAGCCACCCTCTTACACCCTTCCCATGCTTCTTTAAGGCTTTCATTAATGCCTCATTAATGAAGATTCCTTAAGCCCATGTCTCCTCCATGCCTCATTAATGCTCAAGGAATTAATGGCTCTTACACCACCATTAATGAGTCCCTCAACTCATTAATGAACCTTGTCTCCCCTCTCTCTCTCTCATTCTTCTATAAATAGTATTCATTTTGGAGCACAAAAGAGCCTTCATCTCATATTAGAAAATACATTGTTATGCTGCTAAGATTTAGATAGCTTCATTTTCATCTCATAGTTACATTACCATGCATTGTTATAATGTCCATTTTTAGACTAATATGCATTGCTCATTGAATAATAGTTTGTTTTAAATCAAATCTTTCATGCTAGGTTGTTTATGTCACTATTATTTAGCATAATCTGAGGGATTTTATGTTATTTTCTACACTCATCCTAGTTAGAAAGCAATAGGTCGATGTTAGGGTTTTATATGCTCATTAACCCTTGTTTCTCACTAACAGAATGACTTATTGAAGTGTTGTGTTGCAGATGATGAGTGCACAAATATACACAGACATTTCTAGCGCCCACCGTGGGGCTCGATTTCCACCTTGGCCTCATTTTTAATCAATTTTTCACTAATTTGCATGCCCAGAATTCTATTATAGGCTCATTTTTTACCATTCTAGATCACATCCAGGATATGCCATCGCACCGCAGTAAATGAGGCTCACATCTGGGATTTCCTAGATCATTTTTAGTTCAAGCTCGCTTCTAGGGAGCATACTGTTGCATCTGATAAGAAAGGTCACATACAGTATATTGTATCACATTCAATGATTTTTTAGGCTCGCACTGGTTAGAAAGTTTGCACACTTCGTTTCCCTAACTCTAACATTTTGACAAGTTGTGTTTTTAGTATCTTGCAGCCTAACAAGTGTTTGCAGGTTGCTCTTGAAGGTTTTCATGGGATTTAAAATAAATAGATACTAACTTGGTTTTTCAGGTTACCCAACCCCCATCTTGACCTCTATTTACTTGCTTTCAAAATTGAGATACATATTCCAATCTATCACTAAACTAACTAGAGGATTATGCTCTTTTCCTTTTAAGGAAAATCAGAAACTCACACATCAGTTTATGGGTTGAACAAAATTTGGAGGTAAATGAACAAACAATCTCATAGTTTAATTTCATTTGGGGATTAGTAAATGAACAACAAAAATCACTAAATATTGTGGTTCAATGAACAACTACATCATATAATTTATTTTGAAATTAGAAATTGGACAATCAACGAACTAAATATGTGGGATCAAAGAACAAGTTCAATCGTTTAATTCAATTTGGATTAGTAATTGGACAAGAAACTCACTAAATCTTGTGGCTAATTGAACAAGGAAAAATTTACCTTCAAGCATCCTATTTTTCTTAAATAGGAACAAACTAAATCAAGCTCAACATAGCTTGAAGGAATGAACATTACTTTACGTGTTTTGGGAGAAAATGGTTTAGATTAGGAGAGTATGCTCTTCTTCTTTAGGAGAATCAGAAATCCAGACATCCAAAGCTCACCAATCCTTGGTACATATATTTAAATAGTAGAGGGCCTACGAGTTGAGGAAAAAATCTATCGGGAACGACAAAAGTGAGGACAGGTTTTACGCCAACCCTTCCAACTCACTATAAATAATTGCTTCCTCGTAGGCCAAAGCCTCAGAAAATGGAATCGGTTTTGTTCTCAAAATTTTGACATCATTCCTTGAACATGCTTGGGTATGTGTAGAGTGGAGCCGCTTGAATCTTTCTTGCGAGACTGCATATATTCAGGTACTCATATGGCTATACGCCTAAATTTTGCCTTGTGCAATTCTATGGGGGACGGTTTCGAATGGATTGCCCAATAATCTACAACAACTTCAACTAAAATAATTCCTTATTCACCCTCGAAAGGGTGACAATCTTTGTGCAAGGAAAAAATTAATTGCCCCAAGACACTCATCATATTGTGCCCTCACTTGCGTTTGGAGTCGGCTAATAGAGCATCATGACTGGAGCCATTGTGTGCTTGGTGATGGTTGTATTCTGATTAGGATTTGAGTGTGTACTTGAGTCAACAAGCAAATATTTTCATCCTCCACCTAGAGAATAGGAACAAGATGTGTGTCTGCTTCACCTCCCTAGCAATGCAATGTTGTTTGATGTGTTCAAAATATCATTAAAAAGATAAACTCCTCAAAATAATCAAAAAATTTCAAACCCTGGAATACAAGTGTTTTTTACGCATTACAACACCTCTTAATACAATATGGAAACAAACAACTTCACGCACTTCAAAAACAAACTTTTCAAAACTGACCAAAATTGACAAAGACATCAAAAGATCACATCCTGGATTTCCCAAGTCACATCTGGTATTTAGGATCACATCTGGTATACTAGCTCACATTTGGTTAGCATACAGTCGCATCTAGGATTTAGGCTTGCATCTAGTGTCATCAGAGGCTCGCATCTGGGAGCTCACATCTAGGATAGTGGGTACTTGAAAAAAAAATTCTTAGAAAGGCTCAGTTGATTAGGATACCCTTTTTTCTCTTTAGCTGGTTCTTGTTGTCTTTTCTAGTCTCCTTGTTGAAATTTCAAAACTCTTTTAAACGTCTACCTTGCATGCTTAGTCAGTCTTTTCACAATTGGTTCAATACGTGTGGTCTACCCACTTTCTACCAACAACTTGGTTCCCAGATCACTATCAGGGCATTCTAACCCTCTGATGCTGGAATCATTTACATACACCAACAACAAATAGTTACTTTTACCTAGACACACCCACTTGAACAATCTGAAAATCTCACTTGCACTATTGGGAAATGTTGACAAAGTTGAGAAACAACTTCATGGTTAACACAAGATGCAAAAAGTACACGTCTAAAGGATCGAAAGTGCCTCCTAAAACACCACACTTTCAAGGAGAAACTTCTTATAGTTCCCTACTCAATCTAGATTCCCCTCAAATGGATAGCGACACTCGCAGATGGAGTGAGGCCTTTGAGGAATATAACAATGGAAAACACCAAAAACCTAAAGATACTAATGAAGAAGAAGAACCCAAGTTCGAACGTCCTTTATTTGAATCTAGCAGTGAGGACAAAATCACTAAGGAAGAATATGAAAAACTCAAACAAAGCAAGATGTTCCACCAGATAATGGAAAGGATGATTGATGAGGATAAAGAAAAATACTTCCTTCATTTAGCTTCTATGGGCATCAAATTTCCTAAAGATTATGATGTAGAAAAACTCAAGGAAAAGGAGGTACCAAATCCTATATCTATTCTCACTAAACAACTCAATTTGATGCAAATAGAGTTCACAAACCTCAAACAAGAGAAAGAGAAACCCAAAACAAAATACTCTTCGGACACCATTTATCCATTTCCATTTGAAAAGAGTATCACTATGGTCCCATTTCCTCCCAACGTGGCAAGACCAAAGTATGATAAGTACATAGAAGAAACTAACCCACACGACCATGTGAGAAAATTTTGTGCTCTAAGCATAGAATACATGCACAAACCTACATACCTCATGCGACTATTTCCAGGAAGTCTAGGAGGTAATGCCATGGAGTGGTTCTCAAAACTGAACCCTAAGGTCAAGACATTTGAGGAGTTGATCCAATGGTTCATCCAACATTACTCCTACAACATTCAACATGATGTAACTATGATGGACCTATGTAATACCAAACAAAGAACTGGTGAATCATTTACACACTTCCTACAACAATGGAGGAAGATTTTTGCATGATATTCAAGGGCCATTCCCAAAACTGAGAATATGGAGATCTTTGTTAATAACTTAGTTCCCAAATTGAACTATGCTTTACAAATGCAAGACTCTCCAAGCTTTGACAGAATGATTAAAAATTCCCTCCGTATTGAGGAAGTCATGGTCAAAAGGGGAGAGATCACCCTTCAAAATGAAAATAAGACCAACAACTCCAACTCCAAGCCTAAATGGTAGAAACAAAACAAAAATGTTGTTAATGATGGAGTGGTTGACACCTCTAACATTAATCCTAAACCTGAGGTATTCAATCTAACCAATGGCATGCAAGCAAGCAAGGATGCTATGGTAACAACTCCCATACCCAAAGCAAACAATGATAATAGCAAGGGTCAAACATGGACTTCAAAACCTCAAAGAACATTCACTCCTTTGGGAGAGCCTCTTGAGAGTGTTCTCAAAACACTATTGGATAACAAAGTTCTAACTATCCCAAATTTCAAACCATGGGAACCAATGGTCAAACCCAGGTGGTGGGATGATAATTTCTACTATGTCTTCCACAAAAACAAGGGACACAAGACTAATAATTTCCTCAAGCTTAAACATGTCATCCAAGAACTCATTGAAGGAGGTAAGATCAAAGTAGATGGACACACTACCAATGAGGATCATACAGCATTCAACAAACCCTTTCCTAAATATAATCAAGGAGAAACATCTAAAGGGAAGAGTAATGAGGTAAACTACACCTATTCCAAAAATGACAATGTGATCAATATGCTTGACATTAAAACCAAATCTATCAATATGGTAACAGTCAAAGGTGTCTCATTCCACTTGAATGTTGTAACATGGAGCCAAGCATAGGTTACAATCAAAGGACCTCGAAAACTGACATCCAAGGTTCCTATTAAAACTATTCTTAAACCAGTATCAAAACATGTGGTAGCTATTCTTGGAGTAAAATATGACTTGGTAGACCAATTGTAACGAACCTCTGCCAAAATTTCCATTTTTGAGTTTCTCAAAATATGCACCGTACATAGGTAAATCCTAGAGAAAGCTCTACACGCTACTAATGTTCCAAAGGATATCAATATAGACAAATTCCAAGAGATGGTCAATCACATCTCAGCGCCACACTACCTCTCATTTTTCGAAGAGGATGATAAGTCATTGACACATCCACATAATCAACCCCTCCAAATCGAAGTCCTTATTCATAAATCCTATGTTAGACACGTGTTGATAGATGGAGGTGCAGGATTGAATATTTGTACACTAGATCTAATCAAGAGACTAGGTCTCTCAGAACAAACAATTGACTCTAGAATCAAGATAACCATCAAAGCTTATGACAAGGAAGAAAGATCCTCCAGAGGTCTTATTATTCTACCTATCAGAGTCATACCGATTGAGAGGAACATCATATGTCAAGTTCTAGATCTATCATTGTCCTACAATATCCTACTAGGGAGACTGTAAATTCACGAGATGAAAGCTGTACCATCCACTTATGACCAATGCATAAAATTCCCACATAATGGGCTGGAAGTGACAATTCCTGCAGACGCTAACTACACTTGTAATAATATCAAAGAAGGTAGCATGATCTCACACAACAAAGAGGCTATGGATGTCATGGCTCCTGAAACTACCGAAGACATGGTCATGAAGAGTTTTGGCAAAACCTTGAAACTTGAAGAAACGGGTATGGGAGAGTACAAGCTGGACCTAACTCCCTCACTGACAGAATGTCCGGTGTCACCAAGATCCTATGGGAAACCTTCATCAACATTCACACCTATAGCATCCAAAGAGCCAAAAGTACACAAAGTAACTGGCATGGTAAAGGCATCCACATCTTCTTCAGATAACACAAAAGAATAGGGAGTCTTGGACTGGATTTACAAAGGAGAAACAGTAGAAGCTGAGGTCAAACATGTGAAGATATCCCTAGAATAGTATGGAAAGGGATATGATTTCCTCAAAAAGATGGGATACAAAGGAAAGGGGCCTCTAAACGACACAAGATAAGGGCTTATTGAATCTATACCCATGGAGTTATAGAATACCATAGATAAAACAGGACTTGGTTTTAATACTAAAACTGATAAACCTACTTCAAAAGAGAGCCCACACTCAGATAAAGGGAGTGATGAAACAGATGAACTAGAGCAGTGGTCCTATGAAAGATTATTACATGTTGGCACATAGGACCCCAACTACCAAGGAGAATGCTATGTACCCAGCTTTGAGGTACCACAAGATCTTCACACCCCTTTAATAGCACAACCTCCCATTTAAGAGGTAGGAGACACCATAGCAACAATTACTCAAGAGACTCCCCGACAACAGAATTTACATCCTAACTGGGGGTAATTGGTCACAATTTCACATGTCCTAGATCTACCATACTTTGATCTATAGATGGCTAACCAGGTACATCAGATAACCATTGTTGAATACTTAAACAGATCTGATGATGAAATAACAAACTCTCACGACTATGAATGGGAAGAGCTATCTGTTGCCACTGAAGATATTGGAATAGCTACAATTCACATGTTTGTGGCTCCCTTAGCTACTCATAAAGAATCTGACACTCCTCCCAATGACACTAATAATCCTGAAGTAGAAGAAGAGTTCCTTCCCCTGATCATTAATGGATAAATTGGTGAATACATAAGTCTAGAAGAATTTCATTGGCTACAAGAAAGAAGCCTCCTTTTACAGAGATCAGATGATGATGAGATTTCTACTGACGAGTCACTAGATTTTGGTTCGCATATGACTAACAATGACCCTTTTCATGTCAATCTCGCTCTTATTGATCTAAATATCAAATAAATTAACTTAATAGATCATGTCATGTTGGTTAATGGTCTTGATGCTAACACGATGTTGTCCTTTCTAGAGACTGACTCCCTAACATTGGTACTTCCAGACCTAATTGATTGGACTGAAATAGATCCTACTCCTATCCTCAACTTTTCCAATGACCATACCCTAGCTTTTTATCTCAATGCTTGTGAACCTTACCCCTCTTCCACCAATGCAAAGAGAGAGAACATGTCACAGGAGGATATCAGGTTTCTCAGTCAAAAATTGAAAAAGAAAAAGAAAAAGTGGATTGATCATGAAAATCACTCTGTGGCAGTATCAGATCGCAAAATAGTAAAGAAAAAAGATGTATCCAATGGTGAAAACCTCTCCAAGGTGCCAAAGGATGAGACTCTTGATATCCTCCCCAAAAACTTTCAAGAAAGGTCTTCGGTACTGGTTGAACCAACACAGCCAGTCAACTTGGGCACTGTTGAAAATCCTCAAATAATTCACCTTGCACAATCTTTATCAGAAAGAGAGAAGACACAATTCACAGAGTTCCTGAAAGAGAAGAAGATCAACTTTGCATGGTCCTATACAGATATGCTAGGGCTAGATCCTAATCTAATCATGCACAACTTATCTATAGCTCTCAGGATCAAGCCCATAAAACAAAAACATAGAAAGATGCATCCTCATGTTGCATTGTTAGTAAAAGTAGAGCTGGATAAGTTGTTAAAAGATGAGTTTATTCGAGTGATTGCCTATGCGGGATGGATCTCCAATGTGGTCCTCGTGTCTAAAACTGATAAATCTATCAGGATCTGTATAGACTTCAGAGACTTGAACAAAGAATGTTTAAAAGATGACTTCCCTCTACCTAACACTGACATGATCATAGACCTTACAGCAGGCTTCCAAATGTATTCATTAATGGATAGATTCTCGGGCTATAATCAAATCAAGATCGCCCCTGAGGATCAAGAGAAAATTGCATTTACATGCACATGGGGCACCTTTTGCTGGAATATCATGCCATTCAGGTTAAAGAACGTTGGTGCAACATATCAAAGAGCCATGAAAACTATATTCCATGACATGATGTACAAGAACATGGAGGACTACATAGATGACACATTGGCTAAATCCAAAGAAAGAGGTACTCACATTGCTGACCTAAGAAAGATATTGGATCAAATGGAATAGTTCCAACTCAGGCTCAACCCAAAGAAATGTTCCTTTGGGGTCCAATCAAGAAAGCTCTTAGTATTCATTGTTTCAGCAAAGGGAATTGAGGTAGACCCTGCTAAAGTTAAAGCTATACTAGAGATGGCTCCTCCATGTAACATCAGTCAAATGAGGATGCTACAAGGAAGACTTCAGTCCATCAGGAGATTCATGTCCCAACTTGCAGATAGGTCACAACCCTTTACTAAGTTACTACATAAAGGGGTTACCTTCATATGGGATGAACACTGTGAAGCAAACTTCAAAGAATTAAAGGGATACCTAGCTACTCCTCCTATTCTTATGGTGCATATTCATGGAAAGCCCCTAATCCTATACATTTTAGCTATAGATACATCCCTAGGATTATTACTGGTACAAGAGGATGAAACCAAGAAAGAAAGAGCTATCTACTACATTAGTAGAACACTAGTCACTTATGAGCTCAATTATAGCGTTATTGAAAAAGCATGCTTAGCAGTCATCTTTGCATCACAAAAATTAAGGCACTA
The DNA here is from genome assembly GCA_018584345.1 of Thuja plicata. NCBI lineage: Eukaryota > Viridiplantae > Streptophyta > Pinopsida > Cupressales > Cupressaceae > Thuja > Thuja plicata. Next base: position 1,532,712 of record MU227112.1, on the reverse strand, counting down.
CATGCTCTCTCATATAGTGAAGCTCATTGCTAAGATTGATCCTCTAAAGTACCTCTTGAATAGAATAGCATTAACAAGACATTTGGTGAAATGGGTCCTGATTCTAAGTGAGTTTGATATTGAATATGTAGAACAGAGAGCTATCAAAGGACAAGTCCTTGTAGATCAATTGGCTGATTCACCGATTCATGATGATAAACCTTTGCTAATTGAATTCCCTGATGAGACAATCATGCATCTAACTAAATATCCATGGAAGATGTACTTTGATGATTCATTCACTCAACAAGGATCTGGAGCAGGGGTCCTATTCATAACTCCTCAAGGTTACAAGATTCCCAAATCTTAAAAATTAATGTTTCCATGCACCAATAATATTTTAGAATATGAAGCATTGGTCAACGATCTTAAGCTATCTATGGAATGGAAGATCATAGAGTTACACATATATGATGACTCTAAACTAATTATCAATCAGGTCAATGGGGAGTATCAAACGAAGGATAAAAAGTTGATTCCCTACAAGCAACTAGTTGATGACCTGAAGAAATACTTTGTCTTCGTCACCTTCTAGAAGATACCAAGATTAGAAAACAAATCTGCGGACGCTATGGCTACCTTGGCATCCATGTTACAACTAGAAGAACATCAATTCTGCTATGACTTCTTGGTGGAAGAACTATCCTATCCTACATTTGATACCCATGAATACCAGGTAATATGTGCTTTGAATACCCCAGACCAATCTAGGTATGCCAATATCATTGCTTACCTTTCTGACCAAACTATCCCTAATAATCTATCCAGAAATGAGAAAAGATCCCTGATTAGGAAAGCATTGTGTTACATCCTCATAAGTAACAACCTATGTCAACAAGGTCTTGATGGTACACTTCTTAGGTGTTTAGAACTCGAAGAGTTTGATCTAGCATTAAAAGAAATCCATGAAGGTGTATGTGGATGACACTCAAACGGGTTTTCATTACCCAAGAAACTGCTCAGAGAAGGATATTATTGGCCTACCATGGAGAGAGATGCTATTTAGTTTTTAAAAGCCTATCTTTAATGCCAGACACATGGAAATCTTATCCATGCTCTTGCTAGAGAACTTATACCTTTCATAACACATTGGCCATTTCAGCAATGGGCCTTTGACTTGGTTGGACAAATATATCCCAACTCTTCAAATGGACACAAGTTCATCATTATGGCCACTGAGTATTTCACAAAGTGGTTCGAGGCCGTGCCGCTAATCAAAGCCAGTAGAAAATAGGTGGCTATGTTCATTCTGAACTACATTATTTGTAGATATGGGATACCCTTTTCAATTGTAATAGACAATGGGGGCCAATTTAAAAATCAAGACATTGATGACCTTTGTGAACAGTTCCATATCACTCAACGTTGCTCCTCAATCTATTATCCTCAAGGTAATGGACAGGATGAGGCATCCAACAAGAATATTCTCAAGATCCTACACCAAACTGTAAGTCTGGCAAAGACTGGCATCTACAACTGAATTCAGCACTATGGGCCTACAGAACAAGCATCAGAACACCAACTAGAGGCATGCCATTTTCTCTAGTCTATGGAGCTGAAGCAGTATTACCTATTGAGGTTGAGATCCCATCTTTGTGGATATATTTACAAGGTCTTGTCACTGATGAACAATACTACATAGATAGGGTGAATTCTCTAGACCTACTAGATGAGTGTAGACAACAAGCGTTCAATCACCTTAAAGTGTACCAAGCACGTATGTCCAAAGGCTACAACAAGAAGGTCAAACCATGCAAATTTGAAGCGGGAGATCTCATCCTAAAAGAGAATCCTAAGAACCAGCCTAACAAAGAGCAGAAAGGAAAATTATAACCTAACTGGCTAGGACCATATGTCATCACTGCTACTTTTGGGACTGAATCTTATCAACTAGCTACACCTAAAGGTGATGCTCTTCCATATCCTATTAATAATCTACATTTGAAGCGGTTCTACACTTGATGATTGGCTAGCCAAGCCTGTACAGCAAAAAGGTCTCATAAAATACCAAAAATATTTAGAAAATTGATCCTGAAGAAAATCAAAAACAATGGAAAAGGTCCTACAAAAAGGGTATCCTTGGTGAAAACCTGGCAAACAGGCACCTTGATACTGCAAAAACATTCAAAAAAGAAAAAAATAGAAGAAAAAAAATTGAAAAAGAGAAAAGTGCCTTGATGAGAACCTGGTAAAATAGGCATCTTGGTAGAAAAAAGAAAAGAAAAGATCTTTCCAAGTGGTGAAAACCTGGCAATCAGGCGTCACTTGTGTTCAACGCTCCATCAATCAAAGCATTGTTGACACTAGGCCTTCATAATTTTACCTGTGCTCAACACACTAACTTCATTTCCTAAATGGCTATATTATCCTTGCTTGGGATTTATCTACATTTACGTCTTAGGAATAATTCATTCTGCACTGGGGGCAGCTTTGCTGGCATGATAGGTTGTGGTTTCTAGGTTTCTCTAGGATGGTTTGCCTCGCTAACACAATGTCTCTTGAAACATGCAAAATAATGTCACTTTTCAAAACAATGGTGTCTCTTCAAACATCACATATTCAGACATGACATTTACATTAACAGGGTTCCTACAAGGCTATATTGGACCGCAAACATGAACAAATTATCCTATCAATGCACAGACAAGGAACACCATATCGCTTGTATTGCAATTTTCTGATTGATGAATCTTTACTGTGTTTGACAAATGAATGAACAAGTACTACTTAAACATGCAGTTTGATATTGGTTTGATTATGATTCTTTAATGTCCTGATGATGTATTCAACTAGGGGCATCTAAGTAATTATAAATTTTATTAGCTTGATTCACAATTGATGATTTGTTATGTCTTCTTAGTTACTCAATGACGTCTGCACAAAGACAAAGAGTGACAAGGATAGGGGGCATAATGTTTTCCTAGTTTTTTGTGTATGGTGATTGTTCCAAATGATCCTATAAATTTCACCTAACTTGGATGTTTATGGTAAGAGCTACCACTATCGGTGGATAGCCGCATATATCTTGATCTTCATTATGTGTAAACTACGGTGAGGTTGAAATAATTTCCTTGTCTATTTTCTGGTCCAGATGCTTACTAAGGTATACGAATCATAATGTACCCAAGGATATGAATTTTCAAGGTCATTGCAGGTCCAATATCTTTCCATAATCAGAATTTGGTATATTAAAATGAAGATGACAATTTTGTTATCCTAGCTTCTATGCCTTGATGCCTAAGTCTATTTCTGACATTTCAATAAAACATAGTATTCATACTTTCATAATATTAGTGGGTATTAGTGATTGTTGTACTATCAGGTGGTATATGTTCTGAAAAGTGCCCAATGATGATAACAAGCTATATATTTGCATATCAGTGACAGTCCTAAGAGTCTGCATATAGCTGCATTTAGAGGTTGCATGATGCATTTTTGAAAGAACAACATAAGGATTTGAGCTCAAACTCCTTTCTATTTTCTTCATCTAAAAATCCAATATATTTACATCCCATGCTTCCTGGATTCTTTGATCTATCGAGAACAAAATCATACTCACCTTTTCAAACGTGATTAACTTGGAACTCGTGTGTTTATTCTTAAACACACCTTCATTTCTTACTGCTTCTAATCCATTCTTTCTTAACCTAACCACTTCATGCAAGTGATACATTCTTTCAATAGAGGGATTTCATTTCTTTTCCTTTGATTTCATTCCCAAGGGGGCATCATCACACTATCATCAATTAGATTTTTTGCTCGAAACTACATTAAAAATGACTTCGTTATCAAACAAACTAGGGGCATAATAGTTTCCTTGACTAAAGTCAGAACTATTGGATAGAAATCTTTGGTTCTCATGAGCTGGATATCTTGTGTTTCCTCATTTTAAAAGATTCTTATTAAGCTCCTGGCAGCTTTATACTAGCTTTTGGACGACAATCAAGTTCAGAATCAGTATTATCAATCTTTGGATGACAACCAAGTTTAGGATTGGTATCTTTAAGATCTTTTATTGACCTTTGTATGACAACCAAGTTCAAAGTCAATTCTATCAGTTTAGTTCGATCAAGTGTGAGACTGATCTCATCAACATTTCGTTCGACAACCAAGAACAGAATTCTCAATCTTTCTGAGAAGTCAAAATCAAAAACTTTCTTTGAATCAATGTGCTACTTGCACATCAATTCAAAGAGGGGAAAATGTAACCACCTGAATTCGGTCTGTTCCAACTACAGACCCTGTTTTCCCTAAGTGTGATCATACCCCCAATTATGTCATGACAATGTTACTTTTACATAATTCATTTTTAAATCAAATTTAATTTCCTAGGTGATTTTTATCACTGAATTATATTAACTATTATAGTCATACAACTCAAATCAATTCAAACCAATTAAATCAAATCAAATTCAAAACATGACTATAGTATTTAATTATAAAGGAATTAAATAAACCCCTAAATCAATTGACCACTTGCAAATAACCCATTTCCCTAGCCTATTTAATTTAATTAAAATGGCTATAGTCCCCTTAATTATTAAAAAATAATAAAATGCTTAAATAATTAATTCCTATATTTTAAATGAATTAAATAATTTTAATTCATTTCATTTATATTCCCTTAAATCCCAACCTAACCTATCTCAACCACTTCTACCCTAGGTTCTAACCCATCTCAACCCATTCCCCCCATGCTAATCTAATCCTAATTCTAATTCTAACCCTAAACCACTTCCTAATGTCATCACATTCCATTAAGGAATGATTAACAACTCCACCCACTTGAGAAAGTCAATAAATCTCAAGATTCCTTCCTCAAGTCCACCTTCTCAAGCCACCCTCTTACACCCTTCCCATGCTTCTTTAAGGATTTCATTAATGTCTCATTATTGAAGATGCCTTAAGCCCATGTCTCCTCCATGCCTCATCAATGCTCAAGGCATTAATGGCTCTTACACCACCATTAATGATTCCCTCAACTTCTTAATGAACCTTGTCTCCCCTCTCTCTCTCTCATTCTTCTATAAATAGTATGCATTTTGGAGCACAAAAGAGCCTTCATCTCATATTAGAAAATATGTTGTTATGCTGCTAAGATTTAGATAGCTTCATTTTCATCTCATAGTTCCATTACCATGCATTGTTATAATGTCCATTTTTAGACTAATATGCATTGCTCATTAAATAATAGTTTGTTTTAAATCAAATCTTTCATGCTAGGTTGTTTATGTCACTAGTATTTAGCATAATCTGAGGGCTTTTATGTTATTTGCTACACTCATCCTAGTTAGAAAGCAATAGGTCGATGTTAGGGTTTTATATGCTCATTAACCCTTGTTTCTCACTAACAGAATGACTTATTGAAGTGTTCTGTTGCAAATAATAGGTGCACAAATATACACACACAACCCCAAGCTGAACTTGACCAAGTTGTCTGGCCAGATCTAAGAGATGCTCCCCTCGAAGCCAATTCAGTTCAACAGCTTATGGTTATTGGTAGAGATCCATTTATGGCTTCAAAAGAGGAAGATGACATACTCCTAGCAATCCTTACAAACTAGTATGGCTCTGAAGTCCACTCTTGTCATGTCCCTAACTGTTCCCTACAAACCATATTGCCCAAATAGCCATCATCTAAGTTTCCTGCAGCACCTTATTATCTCCATACCTTGTTACCCCATGAGACAAAGTCACCCTCATTTGCAAAAGTTCTTATGCTGGATAAAGTCAAAAGAGTAGAAATTCCCTTAGGTAAAGAATTGAATTTCAATAAGAATCTCACTAAATCTTAGATATCTAGTCTTCTCCAGCTTTTAAAAGAGAGTCAGCAAGCTTTTGCATGGTACTATACTAACATGAAGGGACTAGACCAACAACTGTGTACCCATAAGATCTATATAAGTCTTGAGTCCAGACCAATTAGGCAAGCCCAAAGAAGAATAAACCCTGCACTGAGAGATATAGTAAAGGCTGAGTTACAAGAACTCCTCCAAGCTGGCTTTATATATCCTATTTCTGACATCCAGTGGGTCTCTCCTCTTGTAATTGTCTTAAAGAAAGGTGGCAAATGGAAAGTTTGTGTGGAATATAGAGAGCTTAATAAATCCACTAAGAAAGATCACTTTCAATTACCCTTTATTGACCAAGTACTTGACAACCTTGTTGGTAAGAAGTATTTTTCATTCTTGGAAGGTTTCAGTGGCTACAATCAGATCCAGATATCACCTGAAGATCAGGATAAGACAACGTTCACCTATCCATGGGGAACATTTTCTTATTTTGTCTTGTCATTTGGATTATGTAATTTACCTGCCAATTTTTTAGACGGTAGTAATCATTATTTTCTTTGACATTGTTGTTGATTGTGTTGAAATATACATACATGCCTTCACTACATATAGAACTACATTTGAATAGGCTCATGCTAATTTTGGAAAAGTTATTAAAATATGTTAGGACTATAACCTCTCACTTAATAGTGAGAAGTGCTATATGATGATGGAGGAGGGAGTTGTCCTAGCACATTATCTCTCATCCTTTGGCATACAAGTTGATCCTAAAAAGATTGTGTTATGTATGTGGAGCCTAATCAGAATCAGTTTCTTTCGGCGTGGTTCCCCCCCAGACATATCTATTTGGGCCACATGCTCGGGGTCCTGGGGCAGCGCCCTAGGCGGGGTCAAGGGGCAGAGCCCCAAAAATTATTTAATAATATTGTAAAGGGTCGACCATTGATTTTCTATTAGTCAGAGTATTTTTTTCCCTAATTAGGTTAGGTCAAATATGCTTGTGAAAAGGGCTTAGGGTTTCAAGATTTCGTTGTATGAGGGATTTTTCATAGCTTCCTGTGATGGGATTGAGTTGTAGGTTTCATATTGTAATCACTGGATAATAATAAAGATATTGGACTCGTTGTTGGTGGACATAGCCCAGGGATTGGGTGAACCACGTTAAATCTTTGTGTCATTTGTGTTCTCTTTCGTGTTTATATCTACATTTTTCTGGTTATTATTCTAACATATTGCAGTCATCATTACACTCCCCACTCTAGTAAAGTAGAAGGATGTCAGGAGTTTTCTTGGTCATGTCGGTTACTATAGGAGATTTTATAAGAACTTCAGCCAACTTGCCACCCCATTGTACACTTTGTTGAAGAAAGAACCAGAATCTGAATGGATAGTTGACTGTGAACTATCATTTCAATAGTTGAAAGATGTTTTGACAAAGACCCATATTCTTAGAGGACCTGACTGGAAGCTGCCCTTTCATATTCACACTCATGCATCAGACTATTCCATTGGGGTAGTGCTAGGATAGAAAGAAGGTATAGTTGAGCATGCCATTTATTATATAAGCAAAAATATGCAAGTGTTAAATTAAATTATACTGTAACTGAAAGTAACTGCTTATTGTAATCTATGCACTTAATAAATTTAGACATTACATAACTGGTTATGAAGCATTTGGATATACTGATCACTCAGCAAACAAATACTTGATGAACAAACCCGCCATCTATGGTAGGTTAGCCCGCTGGCTACTTTTTAGAATTATAAAGTAAAAAACTAAAAAAGGTAAGGAAGGAATCTAAGAGAGTATGAAATGGAAGAGATTTACCAAACACTAAGAGAAAGAGAGAGATTTTCCTTCAAGAGATCAAATACAAGCTCACCAAAATGATCCAAGAACCAAGACAAGAACACAAGGATTTGGAAGGGGAAAGACAAGAAAAACCCCTTGTGAAGAATATGAATATGGCACAAGGCCTAAAGAATGATAGAAATAAGCTCAATACAATATTGAGAGCAAGATGAGAATGTGAGAAGTGAGAAAGAAGAGAAGATTTTTGAATAAGTGTGTGAGAGGCATCTTTTAAATAGAGATGAGTGGAGGAGTTTGCATGTAACTCTCATATTCTATGAATGCCACATTCATATTATGTGTGTGAAAAATGTGAGAGTCCTCTTAAGGAGGAATATATATTTTCCTTATTAAAGGAATTACAAAATAGTGACATGTCCTCCTACTTGGACTAGAGGACAAATACAAATAAGGATACCTTGGTTTATCCTTTAATTACATAATTTCTACCTGTTAGAATAGTCCCAAGGATAACTGAGAGGGAGGGGGATGAATCAATTTTCAATAACTTTAATTCTTTTTCTTCTTTAACTTCAGAATACAACAAATTAAATGCTTAATCAGATAACACAATACACAACACACAATTTGATTATGGGAAAACCAAATGGTAAAAACCTTGGTGGGAATTAGCACCCATAATGAACTATACTTGTTTATAGTAATCCTTATTAGAAGATATCTCAACCCTATTAGGAGTTGTACTTTAAAATGCAATAAGTATAGTGACCTAGTTAAGGGTCGGACCCTATTAGGGGTCTTTTATAAATAACCCTGTTAGGTGTGGTGGACTCACTGTCCAAAAGCTCACTGCTTGATGGTGAAGGCTACAACCTTCTGTATAACAGATATGCACTATATCTAATGATGAATTGTAGAGTATACCTTCTATCTTGATCAATTCTAGTGTATTTCAATCTTTCACTTCTTCTTCACGTAGATTCTTGATGAATGAACCAACTCTGATAATCTGCTCTGTACATCTTTCTTCTCTTTTCGTATCATTCACACTTGCATATCACATTTGACTTGCTATAAGTATCTTCCTCAAAGTATGAGATCATGGGACCTGTAAGAAAACTCTTCATAACATCCTTGTTGGCTCTACTAAGCACACAAGCATTATTACAACCACGCAAGTATAAACTGAATAGACACGATGCTTCACTAAGTCAGCCTCATCAAATTAACTCTAACTTTGCAATCTTCTTGAAACATGTTTGGCACCTTTAGATTAATATCATCAACTCACAACTAATAATGAATATACACACGCATATACTAAAGATAGGTGCAACTCAAGAAACACATGATATATGTCGGCCCTAAACAGTTACACATTCAGAACTGTAACTGCCAATAACAGAATTATTTAACTTGACTGATACATCATATCGGGATCTGCATGTATGAACATAGCATAATAAACATGTCAAAAACATGTATCTATCCACTCAAGTCTTCATATCATCATTCTAATAAGTACATATAGAATTACTACTGTGTATTATATGTTGTCATCAATGACAAACATACAATCAATCAACTGCTCAGAATCAAATCTCCAACAATCTCCCCCTTTGACATTGATGACAACATATTATATCAAAAACATCCTTTGTTCATGGTGTCCTCTTTCTTTTACAATCTTCTCAATATCCTCATCAAAGATTTCTCTAAACTGATGTAGTTCCTCTATCTGTGTTTTTTTTCCATGTATATACTCCCCCAAATTATATGCTCCCCCTTAGTACATACTCCCCCTTAATATATACTCCCCCTTTGACATCAATGGAAAAGGGTGCCATAGATCCTTAGGCACAGGTACTACTCCAGAAGTAGAGTAGTCAACCATTCATTAGTCACTTAATTACTGATGTTCTTGCTGCTTTTTCTAAACAGACTCAGGAGAGGGAATTATTCCCAACTTCTCCCTGAGATATTCAAAAGTATCCTTTGATAATGGTTTTGTGAAAATATCTGCCAACTATTTTTTGGTGTTCACATAGTCCAATTTAACTTCTTTGTCTGCAACCTTTTCTCTTAAGAAATGGTAC
>MU227112.1:1500843-1521705 GCA_018584345.1 Thuja plicata | reverse complement strand
GTAAACATACCTCTTCATCCATTGCTAGACCTTTTGCTTTTGATCTGGTCAAAACACTGCTGCTCTGATCTCCAATGATGTCATCTTTAGAGTGGTATCTAGATGTGAATTTTGGAACCTTAGGTGTTTCTTCTTCTTCTATAATCTTTGATTCTTCTCTGCTTGATTCAGGGTCATTGCATGAGACATCAATGCAATCAAACATTTATGCAATAACAGTATCTTTGCTGCTAGGCCTGGGTTCATCTTCAATCATAGGTGCATATTCATAGTACCTCTCTTGAACCATAAACTTTCCATGAATCTTAACATGTGTGCTTTCAATTATCTTCTTTAATCTCAAATTGAAACATCTATATGCTTTGCTTTTAGTAGAATAACCAAGGAAAATACCCTCATCACTTCTGGCATCAAACTTACCAACACCATCATCTCTCTTGATGTAGCATTTTCTGCCAAAGATTTTGAAATACTTTACTGTAGGTACATTTCCAAACCAAAGTTCATAGGGTGTCTTATATGCGCCTAGCCTCAATTGAGTTCTATTGATAGTATATATTGTTGTGTTCACTGCATCTCTCCAATAGGTGTGCACAACTTTTCCTTCAATCATCATAGTGCACATTGTATCAAGTATGATCCTATTCCTCCTTTCTACAATCCCATTCTGCTGAGGGGTTATAGGTGCACTCAACTATCTTTTAATGCCATGTTCTTCACAATAATCATAAAACTGATCAGAGGTGAACTCTCCTCCTCTATCTGATCTCAGACATTTCAGTTTTAATCCGGATTCATTCTCAACTTTAGCTTTGAATATTTTAAACATCTCAAAGGCTTCAAACTTCTCCTTTAAGAACACAACCCACATCATCCTAGAAAAATCATCAACAAACAAAATTAAATACCTTTCTCCATAGTATGATCTTGTTTGGGTAGGACCACACAAATCTGTATGCACTAGGTCCAATTTGTTCTCAGCTGAGTTTTACTTGCTTCTAAAGGAACTCCTTACATGCTTTCCCATAACACATTCCCTACATATTGTGTCTACTGGTCTTGCAATACTTGGTAGGTCTCTAACTGCCATGGCATTACTTACCTTTTGTTTTGGAGCCTGATGCAATGATGTCTCCATCCTTATTGTTAGTGATGCATTTGTTTTCTTTGAATTCCAAATGATAACCTTTGTCAAGTAGCTGTCCAACACTCAGCAAGTTATGATGTAGTCCATCAACATATAGAACATTATCTATTTTGTTCTTTCCATCCAAAGTGATAGAACCTCTACATATGATAGGTTTAGGAGTTTTATCTCCAAATCTAACAATACCACCTTTGTATTTGTCCAAATGAACAAATCTATCTTTTTCACCTGTCATATGATGGGAGCATCCACTATCAATGATCCAATCAGTTCTGATGTCTGCTTTGGAAATTAAGGCTAACTCTTGTTCTTCCTTTTCATCTTCATTGTCCATTTCCTCAAGCAACCTTTCCATGTATCTAAGGGAAATGAATCCAATTTCATCTTCTCCTAAATCTTCATCAGTTACACCTTCTTCAGCATGATAACATTCCTTCTTATATTTGGGTTTGTAATCGGATCTGAAATTCTTAACTCTTGTGTGACACTTAGATGCAAAGTGACCAATCTTGTTACATGAAAAACATTTGAATGGAAGCTATCCTTCATATTTTCCTTTACCTTTCTTTTATCTTCTAGCAATCATAGCAATGATTTCTTCTAGTTCTTCATCAACTTCTTCTTTCTCATTATGACTGGAGATGTGTAAGGATATCTTACCATGGACTGAGGCTTTGAAAGTGGTTTCACTTTTAGGTTCAGTCTTCAATCTTGATATCTCAAATGCAGAGATTTTGCTGATCAAGGTTTCTCTCTTGAAGTCTTGTGAGAATTGCATGGTTTCCTCTAGAATAATTATCTTGTTTTCATAGTCTGATGTTAAAGTAGTTAACAACTTGTACATTATGTCTTCTTCTAATATTTCTCCACCATTGTTTCTGATTCTAGAGACTGCTTCATTTATCCTCTGATTGTAAGCTCTAATGTTATCTTTAGGTAACATCTCAAGACTGTTGTATTTCTTTTTCCATGTCTTCCTACATGCATTCTTTGCTTGAATATCCCCTTCAAACATATCTTCTAAATACTTCCATATGGTATATGCTCTGTCAATTTTCTTGATCTCAAAAAATTCACTATCAGATAAGGCACTGATTAGGGCTTCTTTAGCAATTGCATTATTGGTAAATATATCCTTTTGTCTATTAGTAGCATCATCCTTTACAAGGTATTTTAGAGATGGAATTACAACCTCTTGTGTAGAAATTTCAAAGATCTCAAAGCCAACACACTGTAGATGTGTTATCATTTTGTTTTTCCAATCCAGATAATTTTCTCCATCAAACTTAGGGCTTTCTTTTCTGAAGTAAGACATCTAATCTACCTTAGGTTGTTAGGCTTCTTCTCCAAGGCACTTGGCTCTGATACCAATTGTTAGAATAGTCCCAAAGGTTAACTGAGAGGGGGGGTGAATCAATTATCAATAACTTTAATTCTTTTTCTTCTTTAACTTCAGAATACAACAAAGTAAATACTTAATTAGTTAACACAGTACACAACACACAATTTGATTAAGAGAAACCAAATGGTAAAAACCTCGGTGGGAATTAGCACCCATAATGAACTATACTTGTTTATAGTAATCCTTGTTAGAAGATATCTCAACCCTGTTAGGAGTTTTACTTTACAATGCAATAGGTACAGTGACCTGGTTAAGGGTCGGACCCTGTTAGGAGTCTTTTATAAATAACCCTATTAGGGGTGGTGGAATCACTGTCCAAAAGCTCACTGCTTGATGGTGAAGGCTACAACCTTCTGTATAATAGATATGCACTATATCTAATGATTAACTATAGATTAGACCTGCTATCTTGATCAGTTCCAGTGTATTGCAATCCTTCACTTCTTCTTCACATAGATTCTTGATGAATGAACCAACTCTGATAATCTGCTATGTACATCTTTCTTCTCTTTTTGTATCATTCACACTTAGCGTGTCACATTTGACTTCCTATAAGAATATTCCTTAAAGTATGAGATCATGGGACCTGTAAGACAACTCTTCATAACATCCTTGTCATCTCTACTAAGAATGCAAGCATTATTATAACCGCGCAAGTATAAACTAAATAGACGTGATGCTTCACTAAGTCAGCCTCACCAAATTAACTCTAACTTTGCAATCTTCTTGAAACACATTTGGTGCCTTTAGACTAATATCATCAACTCACAACTAATCATGAATATACACACGCATATACTGAAGATAGGTGCAACTCAAGAAACACATGATATACATCGGCCCTAAACAGTTACACATCCAGAACTGTAACTGCCAATAACAGAATTACATAACTTGACTGAAACATCATATCAGGATCTGTGTGTATGAACATAACATAATAAACATGTCAAAAATATGTATCTATCCATGCAATTCTTCATATCATCATTCTAATAAGTACATATAGAATTACTACTGTGTATTATATGTTGTCATCAATGACAAACATACAATCAATCAACTGCTTAGAATCAAATCTCCAACACAGCCAAGGAAAGATTAAATCTAACACCCCCCTTTAATCTTTACTTGGGGAGTTTACAAAAAGGGAAATAAACCCAATTTTTTACAATGAGAGTGAAATTTCTCTTTACAAAATCTGTAACTCGATCTTCAATATAGGGAAGAGATTTGATTGTCTTGATCCAAGTCTTGATGTAAACTTCTTGAAGTAATAGGACATGTGAAGAGGAAGTGATTCCATAAGTGGGCCTTGAAGATTCACTTGAAACAAAGAAACATAGAAACACAAACCAAGGAACCTATCCACAAGAAGAATATCATCTAATATTCAAGTTAGTGTAACTTTGAAACTATAATATTAGAAAATATAGTTAAGGAAATGCATGGGATGCCATCAAATAAAGGAGCTAAACATGAAATCAAGATACACCAAAAGGTCAAGGTACCAAAAATAACAATCATCCTCTTATCTCAAAATAAATATGCTAATGCAGAAATGAGGCATGCATCAACATTGCATCAATCACATGGATATAGACAGTTCATTAATGAGTTACTGCAAGTGAATGGGTAGCTAATCCATAACTTGCATGTCTCACAATCTAAACAATGAAGAATGCAAACTCATCACATTAGTAAGGTTGAAAAAGAAGAGAAAGGGAGAAGAAACCATACTTTGAGTAGAACATATATCTCAAGCACCAATAAGTATTTGAATAGATTATCCAATCATGACTACACTTACGAACCATTAAGGAGATGATAATTTAAACCAACATTAAGATTTACATAAATTGAACTAAGGATTGAGAGAGAGAGAGAGAGAGAGAGAGAGAGAGAGAGAGAACCATATAACATATACCTGCCAATCATATGAGAAATCCAACAAACTTCAAGAAGGGTTTCAAGAACAACAAATTCACCAAAAACAATCAATGGAACAAGTTGATAAACACCAACTGAAGTAAGTGCATCCATTGAATCTTACAAATGGAACAAGTTGATCAAAATCAACTGAAGTAAGTGCATCCATTGCATCTTACAAATGGGACAAGTTGATCAACATCAACTGAAGTAAGTGCATCCATTGCATCTTACAGATGGAACAAGTTGATCAACATCAACTGAAGTAAGTGCATCTATTGCATCTTACAAATGGAACAAGTTGATAAACAACAACTGAGTAAGTGCATCCATTGCATCTTACAAATGGAACAATTTGATAAACATCAAATAAGTGCAACCCAGTGCAACTTATAGATGGAATAAGTTGATCAACATCAACTGAAGTAAGTGCATCCATTGCATCTTACAAATGGAACAAGTTGATAAACATCAACTGAGTAAGTGCAACCCAATGCAACTTACAAATGAAAGAATAGATCAAAAGGAACTCATAAAAGATACAACAATAGATCATATAAAATATGAGATCAATTAATGTAAATAGTGAAATAAAGCATAGGAAGGAAAAGTAGAATGATTACTTGAACAAATTAAAATATTTTCAACATGAAGGACATAAGGTAACAAATTACAATACTAAAATAAGAAATACCCCCTGAAGATGCACCAAATCACTAAAAAGGGCTAGTAACATTATGATGAATTGTAAATTCATGACAGGATTGATTACCATTATCCTCCTTAGAATTAGAAGATTTATTTTGATTCATGTGTCTTTTATCCCTCTATTTTTTAAAGCAATTATTAGTAATATGACCGTCTTTCCCACAATAGGTGCAATGGGGTCTTTGATGATTTGAGTTATGATTGTTATTATGAGAATAATTATAAGAGGCATTATTATTATGAGTATGTGATTTATAAGTTTGATTTTGAGATTTAGATACAAAAGCATGTTCAAAAGACTTAATAGTACCAAATTGTAATAATTTAGCCTCCTCTTGACGTAACAAATTTTAAAAGATAGCATAAGTTAAATGAGGAGCTAAAGTAGGAATAGCAAGCTGAGAGTGAATGTTAGTGATAAATTGCTGAAAATCTTTAGGAAGGCATTTCTTAAGAATAATAGTAATTAATCTAATATCACTTAAACTAACATTAACACCACTTAGTTGAGTTTTAATTGCATCAAACTTGAGTAAGAATTCATCCATATTTTTAAAATCATTATACCTTAAGTCCTCCAAGTTATCTTGGAGTTGAATCTTACGGGATTCAGATGAGCTGTCATATGTTTGTTGCAAAATGGCCCATTCTTCATGAGCTTTGGTGCAATGTCCAATTAGGACATAAAGATCAAGAATGATGGAGAGACCAATCAAACCAAGAGCCTCTTCATTTTTTGTTTTCCATGCATCTTTTTCTACTTGTAAAGCAGAGGTAGCTGGTTCAATGGAAGCATTTGTAGCAACTTCAAGAAGGTGTATAAAATGAAATAGAAATGAAACATGTGTTTTCCATTGATCATAGTTAGAGCTATTTAGTTTAATTTCTGGAATTAGAGTAGACATGTTGAAAGTAGCAAGACAATGATAACAAAATTACTATGAGATTAACTATGAACTTGGAATTTTAAGGAAATTTAAAATTTTATTAAATGCTTAAAAATAAGGTGCTAGAATTGATGAAAAGATATATTAAGAGTGAAATAGTGAATAAAAAGATATATGGGACAATGTTTAACAACTAATTTTGATTTGATTACACAAAATGATATAAACAAAAAATTTGTTAAACCGAAACTATGATAAAATTAATGAGAAGTTAAACTTGAATAATTGAATTAAGTTTTAAACTAAGAAATAGATAAAATGAATTAAACTAATGGAGAGTAATTACAGATTTGACCAAATTTAAAAAAGAGATTTATATGAGTCAAAGAATATGCAAACTACACTAAAATTAGATAATTCACAGAGATCTATCATGAATCTCAAAGAAAAGTTTTTAAAAAAAACTACAAAATACTAATAGAAGAAACTAGCTGCAGTCTGCAAAAAATGAGTTAGAGAGAAAATCAGAGAATATCAGAGAAATAATATCAGAGAATATTTAATGATTACTGAAAAATATGCTATAAAATAGATGTAATGATAACTTGCAATGAAATGATTAAACTGTAAGTGAATTATTGAAATGCAAAGATTTGACTATTTCAGAAATACAGTCCTAGTGCGGGGGTCATATCTCCCAAATGAACTATTGGATCTGGCTAAATTTCAAATATGTGTTGCAAAACCTAATTATCTACAACTCCACCAAAGTGATTGATGATATTATGTATATTTTAAAAGTTATTAAATACTGAGTGTAGGTCTATAAAACTGTCTTCAAAATGACAGTCACATATATGCAACACAATAAGTGGGAGATATGCTAGCATGGGATGCAACAAAGAAAAAAAAGGAATGAACAAGAGAAAGAATGCAACACAATGAAGGATAAATACAAAAATAAAGAGGCAGAAAATGAAGTGAAAGAAGCTAAAATCCTTCTTGCAAAAAGAAACTCTGTTAGAGCAAGGAGATTTGAAACAACAAAACCAGAGATATGTGGAAATCTTGGATCTTATAAACTGAAAAACAATCATTAGCACAGATTAATTTTATCATAGAGATGTTATAACCTTGAAATATATAGATATACAACCTGCAAAAAGATTAGATGAATTGAAATCTGATAAAGAACGAATAATAAGCCTGCAGATCAGATTGTTAGGAAGAACAAGAATGCATGAAAAGGAAAACCTTTGTGGTTTCCCAACTGAGGGTGAGTTAGAAAAAAAATTTAGATTTTAATGATAAAAAACAAAATAAGAAAATCTGAAATCTTCCCTAGCGTTTTTCCCAACTGAGGGAGAGATTAGTACTAAAAAATACTTGAAAATAGTGATAAAAAGACTTTTAGATCTGGCGGCAAGCCATCTAGAACTAAAAAAACTAAGATGTTAGATTTGAAAAATAATAATAAATTAAAACTTGCAAAAAATGGTTAGATAAAAAAAAAAAATGTTTTCTCCCTCACAACCGAAATAAACTTCAAATTTCCCTACATGCAACACTCAACAAACAAGGATTAAACCTGATCTGATACCATGTTAGAATTATAAAGTAAAAAAGTAAAAAAGGTAAGGAAGGAATCCAAGAGAGTATGCAATGGAAGAGATTTACCAAACACTAAGAGAAAGAGAGAGATTTCCCTTCAAGAGATCAAATACAAGCTCGCCAAAATGCTCCTATAACTAAGACAAGAACATAAGGATTTGGAAGGGGAAAAACAAGAAAAACCCCTTGTGAAGAATATGAATATGGCACAAGGCCTAAAGAATGAGAGCAATAAGCTCAATACAATATTGAGAGCAAGATGAGAATGTGAGAAGTGAGAAAGAAGAGAAGATTATTCAACAAGTGTGTGAGAGGTATCTCTTAAATAGAGATGAGTGGAGGAGTTTGCATGTAACTCCCATATTCTATGAATGCCACATTCATATTGTGTGTGTGACAAATGTGAGATTCCTCTTAATGAGGAATATCTATTTTCCTTATTAAAGGAATTAAAAAATAGTGACATGTCCGCCTACTTGGACTAGAGGACAAATACAAATAAGGATACCTTGGTTTATCCTTTAATTACATAATTTCAACCAAGGAAAGATTAAACTCTAACACTACTCCTCATGCAGGAGTTTGATGTAACTATCATTGATAAACCAAGTAAAGCTACTGTTGTGATTAATTTCCTCTCTAGATTAAAAGTTCCCAATGATCCTGCAGCAATTGATGACAGCTTCCCTAACGAGCACCTATTCTCTATTGCAACTTACAATCTATGGTATGCTAACATCGCAAACTACCTTGCTACAGGAAGGACACCACCTCATTTTTCACCTTGTGAATGCAGGCTACTGGTTGAGAAAAGCTTCAAATTTTCATGGATCTCTAGATTTATGTTCTAGATTGGTCCTGATCAAGTCATCCACAGATGTGTTCACGAAGATGAGACCTATGATATCCTTTGGGCTTGTCATGATGAGTCATGTGGTGGCCATTTTATAGGAAAGAGGACAACATACAAGGTATTAACAACTGGATATTATTGGCCAACCTTACATAAAGATGCAGCTAAGAATACCAAGCACTGTGACTGATGCTAGCGAATGGGCCACCCAACCAAGTCTGATGAAATGCCCTTGTAGCCTCAAGTGGTGGTGACACCATTTGACAAATGGGGCATCGACTTCGTTGGTCGCATAGAGTCATCTTCCCATGGTAAGTCTTATATCTTAGTATGCATTTACTATGCCACAAAATGGGTTGAAGAAAAAGAAATATAGCATGCTAGGGATCATAAGGTAGCAAAGTTTCTCTATGACTTTATCTTTACTAGGTTTGGTGTACCTCGTGAAATAGTAACAGATCAAGGTGCATAGTTTACCTCTAATCTTATTGTTGAATTGATGAATGAGTACATAGTGAGGCATGGTAAATATTCACCATACCATCCTCAGGCCAATGGGCAGGCTGAGATCACAAATCAAGAAATCAAATCCATCCTAACCAAAATAGTTGTTGTTCACAAAAAGGATTCGGCTACCTGCCTTCCTGAAGCCATTTGGGCTTATCAAAAATATTGGAAAACCACAACTATTTTTACTCCTTTTGAGCTAGTTTATGAAAAATTTACATCCATGCCTATTGATTTTCATTGGAGTTATATATCAACCTTACCAAGGCTCAAGAGGACAGGCTACTACAGCTTAATGGACTGGATGAATATAGGAAGTCTGCACTTCACAATACCAAATTGATTTAGAAGCAGCGAAAGAAGTGGCATGAAAAATTCATCAAGGATAAGAAATTTTCCATTGGTGATTGGTCCCTACTCTATGAATCATGCTATCAGCATACTCTATGTAAATTTTAGACCCGATGATTAGACCCTTATGAAATAATCTCAGTTTTTGACAATGGTGCAGTTTAATTTTCTACCATTGATCCGATGCGATTCAAACTACTTGTCAATGGGCATCATCTTAAGATATATCACAAACCCATGAGTCATGAAGACTTCCTACAATAGTTCCTGCAAAGCATAGATAGCCACACTCCTGCATCCAAAGCATCTAGATCTTCCACCTAGGTTTCCACCAATCTATGATTTTTATCAGAGATTCCATACTAAGCATTTCACTTTTTATGAAATGATTTCTCCACAATAAAATCCACCTCACCTCCTCTCTCTACAATGTGTGTGTACCATTGTATCACTCCATCAGTGCATGTAACATAGCAAAACACTCTTCTTGCAGCAACTCACAAGTTAGTGACACACACTTTTGCTCGTATATTATTTTATTCATTTTTATTTGGATTAAGTGTTCTTTTCTTTTTTTACTCTTGCACGCAAAGGATTTGTGGGACCCATGCCTTACACTTAGTTGGGGGGAGGGATTAGTTAATGCTTGTTTCAAAATATTTCCAAATTAACATTAGCATGCAAAAAGGAAAACTTTATTTCTTATCTTTTCACAATGACCGCTGTCATGTGGGAGCTTATTTGTCCTCCCGTGATTATGTCATCATGATTTGAAAGCAATTAAAAGCTAAGGTTCACTTAATAATGATATTTTCATGATTTTTTAGGGTGATAGACCTTAACACATGTGAAGGTATTTATGAATATCATTCAAAGTAATGCTTATTTCCCTGGAACTAAAATATATTTTGTACTCCAATTTTTCTCGCAAGAAACACCTTTAGTTTGTAAGTAGTCCTACATTTTCCAATTTTCTATAGCGTCTGTGGAGCTCTTGCAAAGCCATTTTTTTCATTAGTAATGGGTAGAGACCTTCAGAGGCATGAGCCTATAGATCATAGAGTTCTACTTGGGGACCCAGCCACTTGTGAAATGTTTCAAAGAAGGGGATTGCTGGATTACTACCTTAGCCTTAATGGCTTTGATGAAGAAATTGCTTTCCAATTTCTAAACACTTTGAACAATGGGTTTACAGGGGTTAAAGGTCTGAGGATAGAATTCAAAGAGGAAAAAATGGCATAATTTTCAAAGTTGCCACAAGAAGAAGAAAAATAGAGTAAGGATATTGACTTGCGCTCAGCCAGGGCACAATTTACCTTACATGGTGACCCATGATTGGAAGTTGATAAGAAATAGGGCACTTCAAGAACATCACTACCCATGGAGTATATGTAGCCAGCTACGTTCATAATCTCCTACTTCACATGTGAAGGTTGTTACAATTACCTCCATGGACTTCATTTCAATATTTTGAGCGCCCTTCGCCATGAAAATAGGTCAGTAAACTTATCTAGTTTTCTATTTAACATTGTGAAAAAACAAGCATCTCTAGTATAATCAAGAAAAGCTCAATCTATTTTCCATCATTGTTTAATTAAATTATTTATAGAAAGAGAATTAATTAAGAAATTTATTGGGACTTGGGATGAATTCTTGGCCATGGAGGAAATAGCACCTAGAGTGGTTAGCCCTAGAGGCTAGGGTATAGGAAGAAGGGTTAACATAGCAACTGGGGTTCGTAAGGTAATACAGAAAATAGAGGCCGTTCCTGAAGCCTCTTCTTCTAAACCTATCCTATCCAAGAAAATATCTTGCAATGATAGTAATCTTGTGTCTGATAAAAAGAAAGGTAAAACTAGGGAAGTTAATGTCACTTCTAATACTTCACCTTCCATGGAAACTAGGTCTGTTGCCATGGAATAAAAAGCTAAAACCCTAGAGGCAGAAGGTATGACTCCAAAACAAAAACCACCTAATAATTAAGATGTTAGTAACCTAGCAGAGGAACCCTTTCCCTCTCCTAAGGAGGCAGCGCCAGAAGAACCTCTTGTAGACATTATGGAGGAGGTGTCCACCAGCGGGAAGAAATGTAAAGATCCTTTGAGCTATTTTCAAACCCCTGTCAAGAAGAGTGCTAGAATTTTCGCAAATATCAGTAAGGCAGACAAAACCCATGTTCTAGTTGTAAATGTTGAATCCTTTGAGTCTACAGAGAAGTCCTCTTTGGAGGCAATGGCTCCAAAAAGTACAGATAGTGACACCATTTCCCACATTATGAATGATGAAGCTACAATTGACCCACAAGTTGATTACATCCTCATAGACAGTGATAAGGATTCTGAGGAAACAAAGGAATTTTTCAATGACTCTATTGGGAAAGATACTGATGTCAATTCAGAAAACCTACCCCCTGATGAATTCCCTACAATAGATGAGAACATTGTGGAAAAGGTGTTTGAACAAATGAGTAAAGATGGATTAGACACGCTGGCCAAAGTAGTTGAATCATCCCAAGTGGATGATTCAATAAAAAACCTTGTCATATGGAGAGGAGAAACTTCCATTAATGAATCATGCCAAGTAGATGATTCAATAAAAACTCATGAAACATGAAAAGGGGCTACTTCCACTGAAGAGAAATTAGTAAAAATCCCTCAACTTGCATCCGGGTGGATTGATATTCTTCAGTAGGAACCCATGCCACCACCGGATTTATCCACACCTTTAGCTGCACGGTTGAGCTTGTACCAAAATTTTATATGGGAAAAGGTACAATGGAAATTGGAAAAAGAAAAATTGAAAAGGATTATTGAGGCGCAAGCTTGTCAACTAGAATAGAAAACAAATCAGATTGCAGTATTGGAGAGGAAAATTGAGGAGATCACTGAATTGATTCCTGCAACAATGACATGTAGGTTATCATCTCCATTCTATGCTTTGTTCATTAAGGATAAATTTGTTAATTTTTAATTGAATGGGATTGTAGAGGGATTGAATCCTTCTATTTTTACACCTCATGAATTTTATGATGCATTCCAGTCAGCTCCCATGTCCATAAAAAACTTATTATGTGAATTGTATTTACACAATCTTGTTGTACTGGACAATAGGGATTGGAATTCACTTCTATATGTGGGAGATGTTTAGTTAAGGGTAGTGATGTCTTGGATTTAGAATGAGATTAGCAGAGAGCATCAAGGTTTTCCATATAGAAGCAGTGAGATAGATACACCCCTCATGATGAAGCTGATGACATGTAATTGATTGAATGTTTGAAGATGTTAAGTTGATGATCATACAAGGCATTAAATCAGTTAATGTATTGTATTGTCATTTATTTCAACTTGATATAATCTGTATGGTCATGGAAACACTACCTAAAGACTTCAAAGAACCGATGAATCAAGACTATGTTATCATTAATGCATACAAGTCAAGTATTCACTAAGTGACTGCATACACTAATCGAGTGCACACTGACGGTCAGAGTAAAAGAGAAGAGTCACAATGTTACCCAATGAGCTAATGCACAACATTACCGATGAGCAGAGTTGTACAGTGTTTCCCGATGAGAAAAACACAGAGTAATACCATAGAAAGAATTTCAATGTTGCCTGACGGAGAAGACAAGGATGGAGATCCCAATGACAACTAAAGTCACACTGATGGAATAGTCAGTTATCACCGATGACTAACTAAAGTGTTAACCAACAGAATAGAGAGTTCAGAAAATGAAAAAATGCTTAGTTGTCAAGAAGCTAAAGATAGAATTAATGGATACTTATCATTGTTTTAATCATCCAGGTAAAGTTGGAGATAAGTAAGTGATTTAAAGCTGATTTGTCTAGTTGGAAAGAAGATCTCCTTGAGATAAATCATGAGTTTGCTTTAAATCTATTAGCAAGAATTGTGGAACATGCCAAGAATCAAGAAATCCAAGAATGCCAAGAAAAGGGGAAATCATGTCTATATAGAGACAAACCTAATTCATTACGAATTGTGGGGTGAACAAGAGAAGAGAAAAGATGCTAAAAAAAATCTGAAGCAGAAAGAAAGTTTTCATTTAGTCCTGATCAAAAAGCTAAAGGAAGAGCTAAATTCTACAGACACTGATGAATAGTGAGACAAGCATCACAAAGTAGAACAAGTGTGGAGCAAAGGTATATATTTTATTATATTGATCAGTGAAGTAATGGACCTACAATAGATCTGAAAATCTGCAATTGAGTTATATGTATGAATAGATCATTAGTGTTTTAGTTTAACCATTGAATCTTATAATCCTCTTAACCGAGCGGGACTTAAAATTATTTTACAATTGAGATACATCCCAAGGAGTATCAAAAAGTTTGATCACAAAAGTAGCATTGGATATGCCCGATACCTATTGACAGGCCAAGTGAGTGTTTTATCAAGGATGGTAGCATTAGATGTTAGATACTATTTGACAAACTATTTCTAAATCCTCTACTAAGGTCACACCTAACAGTGTGTTTGTAACCTTTAACAGGGTTGGCTCTTAACAAAGCTCACTTTAGAAGAGTGAAAATTTGGGGTACTAGTCCCAGTGGTTTTTCCCTTAACAGGTTTTCCATGTTAAAATCCTTGTGTTATGTGTTTATGGTTTATTACTTTACTATTTTACATTTCACATATGCAATTCTGGATTTATCAATATACTCTACATATTTACTGTGTTTCAGTAAATTGTTAACTGCTTATCGATAATCATACAGAAGAGAGATTAGAAAAGCAATCTGACAAGTAGAAAATTGGTTAAAGTATTTCAAGGCATACATCTTGTAGGATAGAAGATAACTTGAGACATAATTAGTGGTTATAAGTTTTAAGGGTTATTTTTTGAGGCCACTGATTCACCCCCCCCAGTTATTACTAACAATTGGTATCAGAGCTTGTGTGCTTAGACGGAAGGTTTCAAGACCTAAGCTAAAGATCACAAGATGAATAGACGAGATGTGCCCAAGTTAAACAAAGATAATTTTGCTTCATGGTAGAGTAGAATAAGACTCCACTTATTAGGTATTGGTAATGATGTTACTCAATACTTAGATACTGAATATGTGTTTCCCACAAGAGAACCAATAGTTGAACAATTGAGAGAGAAGAATGAGCATAATTGCATGATGATAGAGCTTGCTTCCTCACTCTCCAATGCTGAATTTGAAGATATCAAAACCTACAAGACTGCAAAGCAGATGTGGTACAAATTGATGCTTGTACATGGTGGTGACAAAAATGTTTTGAGAGCCAAGGCTGAAAGCCTTAGAGGAAAGTTTGATGATCTCAAAATGAAAGAAGGTGAAAACATCACTCAGTACAACACAAGAATCAAAGAGGTAGTTAATGCTATCTGAGGAGTTTGACATATACTAGAAGAAGATACAGTTGTAAGTAAAATTCTAAGAACCTTACTGCCTACTTATGCTATTAGAGTATCTGTCATTCAAGAAATGAGAGTAGTAGAAAATAGCAATGTTACTCTAGAAATTTTGATTAGAAGACTGGTTTCATTTGAGATGAACAACTTTGATAATAGTGTCTTACCAAACATAGAGTCTGCATTCAAAACTTCTATGAGAATAAGTAAATCAAGTCATAAAACACTATGAGAAAAGATAGTGATAGTGAAAGTGAAGAAGATGATCTTGATGAAATTGAAGCACTTATGGCTAGAAGAATGCAGAGAGGAAAAGGTAAATACAAAGGTAAATTACCACTTGTTTGTTTTAATTGCAAAGAGATTGGACACTTTCCTACAAGATGTACTAACAGAAGAAAAGATGATAGAAGTAATGACAGATCATTTGAAAAGAAGTCTGACAAAGGTGATTACAGAAGCTACCGACAATCAGAAAGAAGAGATACCCAAGACTATAAGGACAAAGGAAAGAAGGCCAGTTACCTAGAAAAATGCAAAGATGAAGACACTGACACTGAACCTGATGAAGATATCAAGATGGTGTTTGTAGTAGTAAAATATGATTCAGATGATGATGAAGAAAGGTATTTAGAAACTGCACTCATATCTAAGGTTAGTAAAAATGATGTCTGGATCATAGATAGTGGCTACACTCACCATATGACCGGTGATAAGAAAAATTTTGAGACTTTTGAATACTATAAAGGTGGTTCAGTAAGAATGGGTAATGACACACCTTATCCAGTTGAAGATAGAGGAACTATAATGTTGAATAACCAGGTAAAATGTGAAAATGCTTATTGGGTAAATGGATTGAATTATAATCTATTGAGTGTTTCTCAGCTGAATAATTTAGGTCACAACGTAGCATTTGAAAATAAGAAGGCAAAGATCTTCAATAAATTAGGAAATCTAATTGGTACCGGTGAGTAGACAAAAGGTAACCTATTCTATTTGAATGATACTGACACCACTTGTTTTACTGCTACAAATGAAGACATATGGCTATGGCACAAAAGATTGTGTCATGTAAATTTTGACGACATGATAAAGATTAGCAAAAAAGAAATGTCAGAGGCTTACAGATGATGACCAAGCCTGACAACATCATGTGTAAGAATTATCAAAAAGGTAAAATGACAAATTCTAGTTTTAAAAGTAAAACCCATACATCTAATTCAATTCTAGAATTAGTCCATACTGATTTATGTGGACCTATGAGGACAAAGAGTTATTATGGAGATAGATATTTTATTCTCTTTGTTGATGATTACTCTAGAATGATGACAAACATGTTTTTAAAAGATAAATCAGAAGCATTTAAGATGCTTAAATGGTATAAGGCAATGGTTGAGAAGAAAAGTGGTAAGGATTTAAAATGCTTAAGGTTAGATAGAGGAGGGGAATTTATTGCAGATGAATTTACTAACTTTTGTAATGAGCATGGAATCAAAAGACAGGTCTATGCACCAAGAACACCACAGCAGAATGGAATTACTGAAAGAAGGAACATATCCATGGTTGATTGTGCAAGGACACTGATGATAGAGAAAGGGATCACCCAAATCTTCTAGAGGGAAGCTATCAGTACTGTTGTTTACACATTGAACAAAGTACAATTAAAGAAAGACACCAAAAAGACACCTTATGAGCTATGGTATGGATACACACCAAATATAAGTTATTTCAAAAAATTTGGCAGTCAATGTTATATCTTAAACGATGATATAAATGGAAAAATTGACTCCAAGAGTGATGAAGGAATATTTCTAGGGTATTCTACCAAAAGAAAGATGTATAAATGTCTAAACAAAGCCTCTAACAAAATTGTTGAAAGTGCAAATGTAAAGATAGATGAATTTGTAGAGAAAAATGAAAAGGAAAGCACTAAAGAACCAGAGGACTACAATAGGTTCACTTACAATGAGGAACCTGAAGCTCTACCTGATCAATAATGTAGAGCTCCCAAGAAATAGATCATTGCACCTGAGCATCAAGCTACAAATATCGACGATCATAATATTGCTCAAAATGATGCACAAAGTGATGGAGAACAGAATAAAGAGAAAAATGATGATCAAGCTGATAGACAAAGAGCTGAATCTATACTTGCAAGATATGTTAGAAGGAACCATCCACAAGAACCAGATCATAAGAGATAAAAAGGCTGGTACAAGAACTAGAAGTAAGTCTCTAAATACAAGATGTCTTATTTGTTATTATGAGCCCAAATCTGTCAATGTTGCACTAGATAATGATGAATGGATAAGTTCTATGAATGAAGAGATTGAATTGATAGAGAAAAAAATACATGGACACCTGTACCAAGACCAAATGACAAGAATATCATCAGTACAAAAGGGATATTCAGGAACAAGCTGAATGAGAATGGAGAAGTCACAAGAAATAAAGCAAGACTAGTATGCAAGGGGTATGCACAAGAAGAAAGAATTGACTATGGAGAGACCTTTGCACATGTTTCTATGCTAGGAGTAAGAATATTGCTTTCTTATGCTGCATATAAAGGATTCAAGGTATATCAAATGGATGTCAAGTCTGCATTCTTAAATGGAATACTTGAAGAAGAGGTATACATTGAACAACAAGAAGGGTTTGTTGATCCAGACAAGAGGGACATGGTATGTAGACTATACAAAGCCCTGTATGGATTGAAATAAGCACCCCAAGCCTGGTATGAAAGACTTCATTCCTATATTATAAGTATTGGATTTGTAAGGACTAGTGAAAACAATAATATATATTTGAAGGAACATACTGATGCTGACATGTTGATTGCTGAGATATTTGTTGATGACATCATATTTGGAGGCAATGATATGTTATGCAAATCATTTGCAAATGAAATGAGAAAAGAGTTTGAGATGTCTATGTTTGGAGAGATCAAGTTCTTTCTTGGTGTGTAGATCATGCAACAAGATGAAGATATTTTTATTACACAATCCAAGTACATCAAAGAAGTGCTGAAAATATTCAAGATGGAAGAGTCCAAACTAGTTGGAACACCGATGGCAACTAGATGCAAACTGACAAAGGAAGACAAGTCATCAGAGGTAAATCAGACTTTGTACAGATTTATGATTGGAAAACTCATGTATGTTGTACATACTAGACTAGATATTGCACATGCGGTAGGAATAGTTGCTAGATTTTCTGCTAATCCTAGGGAATCACATATGACTGCTATGAAAAGAATCCTAAGATATCTAAAGAATACCAAGGAATATGGCTTATGGTACAAAAGAGAAGGAAAATTTGAACTTAAGGTTTTTACAGATGTTGATTGGGCTGTAAATATTGATGACCGGAAGACCACAACTGGAGGAGCATTCTTTATGGGTGACAGACTTGTCACATGGATCAACAAGAAGCAAGGATGCATCTCACAATCTACTACAGAGGCAGAGTATGTTGTTGCTGCTACAAACTGCTCAAATATTGCATGGATCAAACAGTTACTCGAAGGTATGCATGTGAAAATTTTAGAACTAGTAATTATCTTTTGTGATTTAATACAAGTGCAATAAACATTTCCAAGAATCCATTCATGCATACTAAAACAAAGCATATTGCCATCAAGTATCATTATTTAACAAAACAAGTTCAGGCAAAGGAGGTAATACTTGAATATGTGCAATCAAAGGAACAGTTAGCCGATATCTTCACCAAGCCACTGCCCAAGGATGCATTTGAATACTTGAGAAAGAGACTAGGGGTCAGACCATTGTCTACTGGTCAGTAAGCTGACTAGAAGGCTACATCAGCCTACATATTATCAGAATATCATTCATGTTGATGCAAGCAGAGAGATGGACTTCAAAGATAAATCTATACATAGAAAGGGATATATCTACACCAAGCAACAGAGTTGTTACCGATAGAATAGGAAATTCAAGGAATATATTATGGATAGAAAGGATCCATTTGACATTGATGTCAAAATACTTGTTTTGCAAAATCTGTGTTTGCAAAGATATTTGTTTAGCGGTGCTATCAAAGGGATAGAGTTTATCCATTATCAACTTAGGGAAAGATCATATTCATCACAGTATCCATAGGGAGAGAAGAATGTAACAAGAAAGGGAGAGTACACACAAAGGAAGAGAATTAATGACAAAAGACATCACTAGAAAGGAGAAAAGTAGAGGGAGAGAGTTTGACATAGAAGAACACATCACATCAAAGAAAGAAAGATTCTACATCCATCCAATAAAGGGATTGAAGACAGAATAAAAAATGGAAGAATCAAATCAAAGCTATTTGAGCTTACCGAAAGCCAGACATTTGTATTAGTTACATTAGGAAAGCTTGATGAAACTATACATTTTATATTGTATTAGTAATAGTATAGTATGATAATTTAGTATGTTGCCATCAATGCCAAAGGGAGAGATTGATGACATGTAACTGATTGAATGTTTTAAGATGTTAAGTTGATGATCATACAAGGCATTAAATCAGTTAATGTATTGTATTGTCATTGATGTCAATTTGATATAATCTATATGGTCATGGAAACACTGCCTAAAGACTTCAAAGAACCGATGAATCAAGACTATGTTATCAGTAATGCATACAAGTCAAGTATTCACTAAGTGACTACATACACCAATGGAATGCACACCGACAGTCAGAGTAAAAGAGCAGAGTCATAATGTTACCCGATGAGCTAATGCATAGCATTACCAACAAGCAGAGTTATAGTGTTGCCTGACAAGAAAAACACAGAGTAACCCGGTGAAAATAATCTAAATGTTGCCCGACAAAGAAGACAATGACGGAGATCCTGATGACAACTGAAGTCACATTGATGGAACAGTCAGTTACCACTGATGACTAACTAAAGTGTTGACCAACAGAACAGAGAGTTCAGAAAATGACAAAATTCTTAGTTGTCAAGAAGCTAAAGATAGAATTAACAGATACTTATCATTGTTTTCATCACCCAGATAAAGTCGGAGATAAGTAAGTGATTTAAAGATGATTTGTCTAGTTGGCAAGAATATCTCCTTGAGATAAATCATGAGTTTGATTTAAATATATTAGCAAGAATTATGGAACACACCAAGAATCAAGAAAGCCAAGAAAACCAAGAAAAGGGGAAATCATGTCTATATAGAGACAAACATAATTCATTATGAGTTGTGGGGTGAACAAGAGAAGAGGAAAGATGCTAAAGAAAATCTGAAGGAGAAAGAAAGTCTTTATTCAGTCCTGATCAACAAGCTAAAGGAAGAGATAGATTCTGCAGACACCAATGAACAGTGAGACAAGTATCACAGAGAAGAATAAATGTGGGGCAAAGGTATTGTATGCAAAATAGATGTGCAACTACTCTAAATGAGATATTAATCAATGCAATTAAAAAATCAATCTAAATGCAAACACAATGAAGATTACAAGTTTAAATGAAGAAAAACAATAAAGTTACCTTCACCTACCCAATGCAGCTTGTCTCCATTGCCCTCCTAGCTTTGGTTTCTTAAATGTATGTTGAGCCCTCAGATTTCCAAATGAAGCCCTTTTATTCAAGATGCTACCAAAGTGTGGAGATTATATGAATGAATGCAAAATGGGCTAAAACCTTAATTATGCAAATGGATGATGGAATGCTTGTGAAAATGCTTGATTGCTTGAAATGGATGCTTGGATGCTTGTGAAAATGGTCGATTGCTTGAATGCTTGGATGCTTGGATGCTTGATCACTTGAATGCTTGAATGCCTATTGCTAGAATGCTTGATAGTACTAGAATGCTTGATCACCTATTGCTTGAATTCTCACTACTAGATCACAAAGGGGAAATGAGGCTCCTTTTATAGGGTTTTGGAGGACCTAAGCCTAGGTGGCACAATCCTAGGGTTGCTATTGACTTGGTTGAAGTGGTTGAGAGAAAAGGGGATATAGTTGGGATGTGAGAGAAAGAATAGGGAAGATGTTCCTCCTACATTGACATAAGAGAGAAGAAGATGGAAGGGAAAGACACATGTCAAGTGTCTCACAAAGACCAT